>PPNM03000119.1:0-10199 GCA_003707275.3 Kregervanrija fluxuum | reverse complement strand
TCTAACGGTAATCCAACCACTACGTCTGAGATTGTGACCGTTGTTCCAACCAATCCGTTCAACACCATCACAATCACCAGCGGTTCTACCACCACTGAATTCACATCCGCTTTCACAACCACAGACTCTAACGGTAATCCAACCACTACGTCTGAGATTGTGACTGTTGTTCCAACTACTCCATTCAGTACCACTTCAATCACCAGTGGATCAGTTTCAACTGAATTCACATCCGCTTTCACAACCACAGATTCTAACGGTTCGCCAATATCATTTACTGAGATGGTTAGTGTCGTTCCGACATTAATTATTGGTCCGTATAGAAATTCCACCTTTTCGGACTCTATGGTTACTTTTGATTCAGTTTCTATGTTAAGTAATGTCATGTCGACAGGTTTGGTGGAGATATTTCCAACCAATGTCAATTCTCCTACTTCGAGCACGATTATGCCGATCAGGATATCTGATGTTTCATTAAGAGCGACAGGTGAATCAACGGTTACAGATCACTTATTCACTACATTAACAACGACTACTTCGTGCTCTACATTTGGAGACTTTACGGGTGGCATTAATTCCATCACTGTCACTACTGTCGTTTCAATAGAATCATCAACTAGTGGTGCTGAAGATATTACGGAGGTTGCAGTTTCATCGTCGATGCCAACTTCTTTTGTTTCAGTTCCAAGTACCAGATATAACAATCTGGATAAAACTTCCGGTTCATTTGCTAAAAGTGAAAGTGGATATTATAGAGGAGGCAGTTCATCATTTTCATTGTCAATTTATGATGCTAGTGCAAATATCATATCAATTTCGTGGTTTTTATACTGGTTGCTTTGTTTTTTGTTTTAGTGTTAGTTATTTAGTGTGTATTAATTAGAGAGGCAGGTTTTGCCTGGTCATTAAAATTGGTTATTCTATTATTGAAAATGCCCTTACATATTCTTATTTAGTTTGGTTTGTCTGGCCATAATATGTTTATTTTCTCAGTGTATTGTGTTTAATTGCTTGTATTTTGCATTTTTTTATATCATAATGCAGTTTTATAAAAAAACTTAATGTAAAAATTCTGTCAGAACGTAAATTATATATGATACATTAATAGACGTATTATGAGATTATTTACTTCCATGGCATAAATAATTACAAAAACATATGATTTTGTGAAATAATGGCAAACGTTTGTATTACATCATAATATGAAACATGAGATTTTTTCATCTTATCTAAAACATTAATTTATCAAATGATATATGTTTTATGTACACACTCATATATTGATAATTATTCTAAAATTGTTGTATATAAGAACTTTGATAGTGCTTTTATTCCTAAGATCTAATTGTATAGGTTTAATATTATTTTGATTGTATTTTAATTATTAGATTTAATCTATGAATTTTAGAGTGCTAAATTAGATATTCAACTATTCTGAATTAGAATTGATAATTTATATAATCTATTTAGTTCATAAATCAGATAGAAGAGAAGCTATCCTATTTATGTTATTTAATTATATAAACTTTATAGTATAAATTATCACGTTATTACTAATTTTAGTACTAACATGGCTATTAGAACATTCTTTATTATTCTAGGATATTCATTTTCATATCCCATCATAATTCTTATCATCATATGATTAATCTTTTCTAATTGTAGCTTCTGTAAAATTCTTTCTAATTTTCACACATCCCGATAATTGGAAATGTCTATCATATAGTGGTTACCATAAATTAGCTTTAATAATGTTTTAAATGTTGTTCCATCCAAAGTTTTACTTAGAATATCTGCAAGATTGGTTTTATAGTATTCACATAATTTAATTTCACCAATTTATCTCATTGACGTATTCTATGAAATTTGACATCAATATGTTTTTTTTTCTGATGTAAGTATTGTGTGAACTTAATGTAAGAGCTGCCATATTGTCAACGCATAAGTTTATATAACTACAGTTCATTCTTATCTCTGTCATGAGATTCTTGAAAAATAATGCAGTTTTTGAGCCGTCGCTAATTGCCATATATTCGCTTTCAGCACTTGATTCAGCGATTGTTCTTTATTTTCTAGAACTCCAACTAATTATATTTTCATTTAGCATAGTAATCTGTCCGGATTGTGATGATCGATCTTCAACATTACCAGCCCAATCAGCATCAATTAATTTAATCAATTAAAATTTAACGGTCTTTGGATAGTCCTGTAGCTTGACTTCAGCAGTCTAATTTAAATATCTAAAATCTTTAAATGGTAATTTTCCTTTATGTTTACCAAATATTAATCCAGTGTTTTTAGTTTTCAATAAATAATGAATAACCCTATAAGCAGCTTTAGGTGATGTTGTCTCAATTTTTGTAGATGTCTTGATAAAAATGAAACAGTAAATGCAATATCAATCCTAACTGTATTGGCAATAAAAGTTAATGTTCCAACTACGGAACGATAAGTAGAGTGATCACTAGCCGATAATTCTGGAGAGTTATCATTTGTATTTTTGTCAAAACTCTTAGCTATTGCAGTTTCTATTTTTCTTTGAGTTTTGACAATATCGAAGTTTTCAGCAATTCTCTCAATGGTATCCTTCATGGATAATTTAAAACCATTTTTTATAACATCAATATTTATTCCTAAAAGTATTTTTGGTATTCCCATATCTTTCATCACAAAAGGTTTATTCAATGTTGTTTTGGTAAAATTAATACCTTTTCATCTAAACCCATAATTAAAATATCATCTACATAAACAAGTATAATACTTTTTGAATTATAAAATAAGCATGGTTCAAGTACCGACGTCTTGAATCCAGCTTCTAACAATGTTGATGATAGCTTCTTATATCATATTAACGGTGCTTGTTTTAAACTATATAATCCTTTACTTAATTTCCAAACCTTACTTGGTGGGGTACTTATACCTGGTGGTGGTTGCATATATGTAACGTAATCGATATTTCCATTTAAAAATGCTGTCTTTGCATCCATTTGTACCGTCAACCATCCATTTGTAGCTACAATACTCAAAGTAAATCTGAGAGTCTCATATCTCATAACAGGAGCATAATTTTCAATATAATTTTCACCTCTCTCTTGAGTAAATCCTTTAGCAAATAACCTAGCTTTAAATCGTTCAGTACCATCTGATTCTTGTTTAACCATAAAAACCCACCTTCCTTTAACTAACAATAGGTTCTCTAGAAATTTGGTTTTGTTAACATTTTGAAATACGTTTTTCGTACTTATAGCTAGTAATTCTTCCTCTATGGATTGAAGCCATTTTTTTTCGCTTGATTTTAATACATCTCCATATGTATTTGGAATATCGTTTTTTCTTTTTGAAACTAACAAATTAACATCACTTGTTGCATCAGTATAGCTGATCAATAAAATAACTTCATTTGAACTTGATTCAATATTGTCCCCCTTTCCTTGAACAGTCGATTGATCTTTCATTCCTGCATTGGAACGTAACCTCCTCAGATCTAACACAGCTTGGGAAAAAAATTATTTCGCTTCTTACTTGGCTGTGGAATTTCATTTGTAGTGTCTACTTCTAAACCTCTCTTTGGAATGTGTTGAACAACTTGAAGTCCTATATTTTTGTTTTTTCTTGCAATTGTAGTGGTATTGGTACCTGTATCGGTGATTGCCTTTTGGGGATTAGAGTTCTTGCGTAATAAACTACTGTCTCTTTCTTGTTCCTTACTTGATGATTGATTTGAAGTTGGTTTACACGAAGCATCGTTGTTCGTAACCCTGTTGATGAATGTCTTGATATTTTTGCAATATTAGCAGAATTTTTCTTTTTCTTGATTTTATTGACCTTTTTGTTAACAGATGTGGACTTTTGTACATTTTCTTTGCTAATAGTATCTTTAGCTGTGTCTATTTCCTCAATAATTTCAGTATTGTCATCAGAATCAACTTCGGTGTCTGTACCATCCATAATGTAGTCAAAATCTGCATCAACAGGCGAATCCCGAATATATTCCTTGCTCTTCCTTTTTGTCATCTTTTTATGACTTCCGTATGAATAACAGGAGCATCTTCCTGGATGTTATTGTAATCTGAAGAATATCATTTTGATTTGGGGTGAAGCTTGAACTTGTATTAGCACCAACATTTATATCATTACCTCCTGAATAGAATGATAAATCACTTTTACCAGCAGAATATTCATTATGCGTGTAATCGTTGTTGTAAGTATTTGTTTCATGGTTATCATCACCTAATGACCAAGTCTGCTTTAATGGAAAAATTGCATTCATTCCTTTCCAGGCCGATGTTCTAAATACTCTTCGTGATTTTGGATCATATGCATTGACTATTGCCGTCGTTTTGTCATATCCCGAGAAAATACGATTGATACTTGGATCAAATAATTTTTGTTTCCTATTGTAGTTATATGCAAACAATTGACAGCCAAATGGTAACAATTCAGTATGTATTTTTCTTCCATAATTTGTAATTAACTGTTCTGGAGTTTCATTTTGCTTTTCTGAAGCATTGATTTATCCAATAGTTATTCAACTCATAAAACGTCAATTTAAAATAGAATCATCTTAAAGTAATTCCAAAGTAAGTTCAATTATGCTTAATATCTTAAATTAAATCTGATTGCATAAATAATGAATAACCAATTATTGTTAATCATTTTGTAACTAACTTCTAATTTTTGCACAATAAGATGACAAGAAATTCCAGGTGCCATACTTCTCAATCCTAGAATTACTTTCAAACAAATGGGTTGTTGCGAGTGGGTAATATTAAATGTTAATTCTGAACAGAATCAATCCAAAAAAAACTCTTTTTTTTTTTCTTTTTATACTGAAAAGTAACATTCATACTCAATCATTCAACTTTTATCAATACTACTCAAAGCCTAGTTAAACTAACACGAAATGAATATCTTTACCTTAAAACAAAGTCATTTTGGTAGTTTATGCTTTAAATTTTTGTATTCTAATTTTTTAGTCTTTGAAGAATGTTGCAGATTAATTACAGTTTGTGGGGCATTCAGTTGAAATTTTACATTCAATTTTAGACAAAATCAATGCGATTTTTAACTTGCAAATCTAAATCTTCCCAATGCCTTCACAAAATTCGGTAACTCCTATAACTGTATTTTAACTCAGATTACAGCAACTAGATTCAACATTTATCTTTAAAATTTTCTTGCATTTTAGGAACCTAAATACTTTCATGCAAAATTAACAATTTTCCAAAGCCGAAAATTTCTGAGTCTTATTATTTAAAAATAAATATTGAAAATTATTTTTGTCTATATTTTTATTCTTTCAAACATGCAATTTCTACCTGAGAAAAAATTCAAAGATAAAAGCCTCTTGTTCTCATGCCTTTCAGGCATATTTCTTGAAGGAATTGCAAGACCAAGGTACCAAAATTTTCTATGCATATGCTTTGACCAAAAGTGCATACTCCATATAATCTTATTTACATTTTGCCGGCATTATTTAACAATTTTGAACTCACTCATGCAAATAATTAGGTCATTTGAAATGTCATCCATCTAGAAAAGTGCCAAAGATAAATTTAAGCCGATTGTGGGCCATTATAATAATTTAAATGTATGTTTAGACATCAGTGTTACGTCCCCCAGCCAATTTGGTTTTCAAAAAAAGTTTATATTTAGTTACAATTAGTTATAATATCTTTGCAATAATACAATTTAACTTTATGTCATATTCTTACCTACTTTATAAATTTGATCATTTTGAAGTACTCAGTGAGCTAATAGAAAATTGTGCCAAACATATGCACACAGAAATTAATGGAATTTTATAACAAATATTGAAAAAAACTGCGAGCATCATAATTTCAAGGATAATATGCAGCCTGCTGCTCTCGTGTACTTCCGTGCACCACAAAATACGTACCGCATTCATGTTGTATGATGACAGAGTATAGATCACAGTGATCTAGTCCCAAAGCCTTTTATTTCTCGCAAATTATTTTTTGGGATTTATATTTTTCCAAAATATTTTTCGGACAAAAATTAAAAAATTGTTATCGTGTAAATCAATTTCACATACTACAATTGTTGCCCTCTTCTTCTTTCCTGATCTTTTTCGCAGAATATATAACTTAATACAAGAGCAACATTATTATTTCACTAGAAAAGCTGAGGATTTGTTTCTACATGAGAACCCAATTGGTGGAAGCTAAAGGGATGAAAACTGAAAATTTATTACGATATTCAGCTCCAATTGATAGAACTAAAAGTTCATTGACTATAGATCAATATCTAAACAATTTATGTTATCAGATTTCGCTTCTTTGATTAAATTTTTGATTTCAAATAATTCATGCAAACGGTCGGTAACCTAGGAAAGTTAGTATGGGCTTTTTTGTGTGTGATATGCAGTTTTGCCCTGATTATCCGGTCTAGCTCATGTGATGTAATTTTTTTTCGTTTTGGACTACTTCTGCAACGCTTGTTTAAATATGTGCAATTTGTTCTGAGAAACAGAAAATCAATTCTTTTCCTGCTTCGTAGCATTAGTTAGTCTCATTTCGTCTAATTTTGTATCTCAACAAGGAGTGCATTCTTTTATCTATCCACAAAGAAACCAGTTTGTCATTATTATCACAATTCTCTGTATTTTTGGACCATTAGTTCAAAGGTATCTTTATTTTTTGAACCGCTTGAATACAATTGAACGACACAAGACTCAAAATGAAGTATATGGTAGGCACGGTATCTTCCTTGTTTGGGAGATACTATTAGTTTCTGATACATTTCCTTGAATATAACTGTTTTCAATCTTTTTATTTCATTACCGACAATTTGCTCTTCCAATAAACAATAGCTCTTTGGTTTATTATAAAATTTATAAACAAAGTAGTCTTATATTTCCATTTTGTGTTCTATACTATTTGTTGGTTCTGAAACCGCTTGGATGTTAGAATTAATAATAGTACTATCAGTAGAGCTTACTGTTACAACAATTCCTTTGTTCGGCATATTGTTAACCTGTATGTGTCCTACTGGTGGACCTTCTCTACTGATATCGCCTGTAAGTACATACATTAAGGATTCATTAGTGCCTGTATCCTGAACAATCAAATTTTCATTATCTATTACATTTGAATTTAAATTGTGATCTGCTTCCAATTCTGGATTTGAATAGACAGTATTTGACAAATAGTTACTGCTCTTTCTACTACTGACCGATGTATGACGCATGCTAGGAGGTTGCATATTATACTGAAAGTTAAAGCTATTTGTTTCCTCGGCATTCTTTGATTTCTTTTTTGACAAACTCTTGATAACCTTTACTACTTGATTTCTAGCAGTAGGTCGATAAGAATTGCCTGAAATTTTTTTAATGAATTTGTTAGAACTGCAAAGCTGTAACAGTGTTGATACCTCTTTCTTATGAAGGTTCAAGGAATTCTTGAAATAATAACTACTTCTTTTTGTGGTTGTACATAAATCAAGAGTCTTTTGTAATCATAACATCAACGCACATTCATTATTATCGTTTATAGTGTTCGAGTCAGTAAACCATTCTGAGATGTCATTCATACTTACGTAACCTGTTATCGTCTGCTTCAATTGTTTAACAAAAAACTCATGCCTGCGTTTAATTTCAGCTGTATTCCCTATCTTTATATAGGGAGCAGTCATAGCGATTGGATTTTTGTCAAAATCAAAAACTGTTAGATTAGATAAATAAACTTGAATATAGTAAAAACATCCACTAAAAAGTAGCTCTTCGTCATCATCAACTAGTTTGTTTCTAAACATGCAGTCCAACCTCACTCTAGTATTGTTTTTTGTAATTAGTTTCATTTTTGAAAACTCAGCTATCATGCGAATTATGTAATAAATCTTGAATATGTTAAGTTCAAGACTTTCAAGATCTTCTAACTTGGAATTGAGCTTTAGTTGTTCAAAGCTTAAATTCTCATTATTCTCATCAAAAGGGTCCAAAATCAAACCGCAAATTTTTTCCAGATCCAAGATATAAACCTGGGAAATGTTACATTTGTAATAAATTGCAAAAATTAGAACGTTTTTTTCATGTTCAGTTTATCTCCTACTAAAAAACAAAGAAATAAAATTGCTTAAATATTTTTCAGAATCTATAATTCTTAATTGTTCCGCAATAGTTAAGTTATCTTTGAACTTGCTTAAATCGCACTGGTATGTCAAAGGATGGAAAACGTATACACCAATACTTTTTCTTTTCTCTAAAATAGTCAGTTACTTTATCCACTCATAACATATAAAGGAAATTGCACAGCTTGCTTGGTCCATTGACATTTTTTCAGTGACTTTTTTTGGGGAAGCATTTTTTCAAAGATTTTTCATGTTGTTTCCTTGTAGCATGGTTCACAATAAAGCTGAATATTGGAGGCCATGTTGAATTTTGAAAATAGAACAATATATTGGGTATGAGAGCATTTTTATTATCAGATATCTCGTAAGTGCTTCGTGGGATTGTTCAGTTGGTTTAAACGCGGAAAACTTGAACATTTCTACAAGAATTTAGTATTTAAAGAAATAAGCAATAACAGATTATCATCGTAAAGGAAATCAAACATGAAGCAAAACTTTCCCTACGATGACATTTAATAATAACTGAAATAACGGTGATATATTTTTTTTTGAAAATATTGTTAATCTCAATCATTTAGTAACCTGTAAATAGTTCACTAAATTTCATACTTATATACTAATTCAAATCTCTTTGTTTAGTTCGAAATTATTATATAGAGTGTAAGTGATAAATACTAGACACATGATTTGACGAGGTATATGATATTAGGAACTCAGAACTTCTAAATCTAGCTTTTTAAATGTTATTTTTTCTATAAAACAGCATATCTAATTCAGCTTGAAAAGAGTTTCTTGAATATCAAACGCAAAATATATTACTGTGCATTGATTATTTCAATCACCTAGTGATGAATTCACGCTATCTGAAAAATGGATTTTTGATTATCCGGTGGAAACGAAAATCGATATTGAAAGTCCACGAAACTTGATGCCAGTTTAGGACACCCAAGCAACTAAAATATGTTCTAACAAAGAAAAACGGCAAAAAGAGGGACAGAGGTTAACGAATGTTTTAGAAGCAGTTGTTAAAATACAATTGGCATAATTGCGAATACTATGAATCCAAAAACATTTTTAATCGAATTATGTAACCAAAAAATGTGATCGGCAAAGTCACTACAGTTCAAAAAACCTAAATATTATTTTTTTATTTTGATTTAACCATAGCTGAATAATGGAGAGAGGTATGACATTAACAGTTAAAATAGTTGGAGAGTTATCAAGATTTTGAAATGCTTTGATTTCTTATTAGTCGTGCGAAGAGTGTGTGAAGGAAAGAATTAAATATAACATTGCAGAATTTGGAGAACTATTGAGAGTATGTAAGAGAAATAATCGATTCAGGAAAGAAAGCAATAGATTTGGAAGTAAAAAATTACGCTGCTGAGTTTTTCCATGGTCTCCCACTACACTACTCGGTCAAACTCTTAGCAGCTTAATTGCCGTTGATCGTATAAGAAACGTCGGTTTTGGCTACATATGGCCGCAGGCGGTCGAAAAAAAAAACATTACTATGAGATTGTAACAAAAAATCTTTTCTAAAAGTTCTTTTTAGCATATAATTGGCCAAAAAAATTTTAAAAATATATATTAATCATTATTTAAGTTACTTCAGTATTGAAAAATTAGAAAAAATGACTTTTTTTTATTAAAATAACTAAAATATGTATTGTAGAACCGAATACTACTTTTTTTTTCAAGAAAATAATTGAGAAAATAACATTTAGGATTATTTAGATCTTTAAAACTGGGATATACAATGTTACCTTTCGGCAATAAAAACTTAGTGAATATGAATAAAAGATACATTTAAACGTAGTTAATTTTTTGAAATGGTCGTATCAGTATGCAACAATACTGAGCTTTAAATTATTATACAATGTATACACTTAACGATAAAAACAATAAATCCAGGAGAGTTGTTTATTTCATGTACCGTAATTCTTAATCTGAACCTGTACTTTCAACATTTGCCGAGCAACAAAACAATCTTCTACGTTTTCCATTGCCAATTTTAGAATATAAAATGGGATTGGTATCTGTATCAGTGGTGATATGAGTATCTGTATCTACACAAGTATTTGAACTAGAAGTAAAACTGGCATCATCCT
>PPNM03000118.1:0-10338 GCA_003707275.3 Kregervanrija fluxuum | reverse complement strand
CAACTCCATACAACACCATCACCATCACAAGCGGTCCTACTCCTACCACATTCACATCCACATTCTCAACCACTGACAGTAACGGCGTTCCAACCACTACTAGTGAGGATGTTGTCGTTGTCCCAACAACTCCATTCAGCACCATCACCATCACTTATGGATCAAGATCAACTGAATTTACTTCCACTTTCGAAACCACAGACACTAATGGTGTAGAAATAACTACATCTGAAATTGTCACAGTTGTTCCTTCGTCTATATATCCTCCATATAGAAATAGTTCTCTATATGATTCTCCATCATTTTCTAGCGACACAAGCTTATTATGGCCATCTAGTTCTGATATCACAGTTCCCACCAATCCATGGAATACTGTCACCATTACTAGCAGTTTGACTCCAACCGAGTTCACATCCACAATGGTCACAACCAATTCCAACGGTGTTCCAACCACATCTACCGAAATCCTTACTGTTGTTCCAACCAACCCATGGAATGCTGTTACCATTGATAGCGGTGTTACTGCAACTGTTTTGACATCGAGTATGGTCACCACCGAACGAGTTGGTGGTCCAGAGTCATCAAGTGAAGTATCAGGTTTTGTTTCAGTGAAGTCCTCCGATCACAATGGAGTAATTCTTACTGATACTCTTATTTCAACAGTGGTGGTTACCGTTACATCCTGTGCCACATATTCGGATTCCAATGGTAGTATATTTACATCTACATATACATCGGTCATTACATCAGAGTGTTCAGGCATATCGATAACTGACAGTGCGGATAATTACTCAAGTTTGACGGATACATTTAGTGTTACAATCCCTTCAGGAGTTCCAGAATCTGGTTTTTCAGATGTTGTTAGTAAATCATTTTCCAGCAGTTATATTCCAGAGGTTTTAACAAAAAATGGTAATGCAATTACGGCAACATTTTCGAATGCATTATCCACAAAGAAGAATACTCAAAGCTATACTGATAATGAGGTTAAGTCAACCTCAATCTCTGGCTCATCTTCGTATTCATTAGCTGTCTATGATGCAGGATCTAACATTATTACAGTGTCTTTCTTATTATATTCTCTATTCGTTTTCGTTTTTTAGCTTTAGAAAGGGCCTTGTAGGTTTTTCGAGGTCGTTAATGTTTATTTTTCTGAATGGATTTAACGTTTTTTATGTTGTTTAATATTGTTTTCGATTTGAGAACATTCTAGGGTTTGCATTTAAGCGTTTCATGCATTTTTCTTTTTGTATTTTGTTTATATTTTGATAAATTTCAGATTGCCTATAAATCGGTGTTTTATTTCTTGCAAACATTATTGAAACATTTTTTTGTTCCAGAATATTTTCAGGCAAAAGTAATATTGTTCTATTATATGGGTATCCCAGGATTGCTAATCTGCTCAGGGATCATCTGGTTTAAACGGAATTATTCAAAAGCCGATATATTTAGGGATGCACCGGAAATTTTCTCTAAACTTAATTGCTGGATCTTAAATCTCCATAAATCGAAATTCCTTACTGTTGTTGATCAAAAGATAACAATTTAATATATGTAGCTAAATTATATAAGCTCTCAGTTAGTTGAATGAATTTTATCAGACAACGGGGTAGCTTCCTGGATGCCTTCCACCATAAGTACTATGTAAGAATAAATATATATTCAACATCTAAGTATACTCTTAATCTTATAAACAATAATACAGGTTTATTCGCCACATGACATACCTCCTAATTTTAAATAAAAAGTCTCACTTAATAAGTAGAGAAAGAGTTACTCACTAAGGATCGTTATTGCTAATCTTTTTGATAGTGCTTTATCTTCTGTACCATCTATTAAAATCTATTAACAAAATATATGAAGAAATTCTTCCCCAAAAAACTCTCTCATTAAACATATGAAATATAAAATACAAGCAGAGTCGTCCTTTTATTAGTTTACTTTGTGCACCTGGCAATTGAATAGCATTTGATGCTTAACATATCGAGGAGCTGTCTGTACTGATGGACAACAATTTTATCTTTAGAAAAGCAGAGGTAGAATACTGTTTCTCTTAATTTTAACTTAAATTAAACGGTCTATGAAATTTATCAATAAATACTATATGATAGTTGCTTATACTCAAGCTATAAAAATATAATCAAAAGCAAAGCAGTATGGCTCAACACTAGCCTGGATATCTTAAGTTATTTGGATACGTTTAATTGAAGTTAAAAAATGATCCACAAAAAAACACTTCCAAAAATTTTCTAATCTCAAAGAAATTTTTTTTACATAAATATGCTTTCCTTGTCGTTTCTGTTTTAATTGTAGTTTTATTGGTTGGTTATAGATAACTATTCTATAGTATATATTGATACCTTATAAAAACTATTTAAGTTATAAATTAAATAAATAGAAATGGTGTCCTATTAATGTTATTTTGATTATAAAGTCTTATTCCTCAGTCCAGACCTTTCATCAATATGGTCGGCTGGTTTACCTTCATTTATAATCTGATATCTTGATAAGCTATCTTGACAAATTAAAGTATCGGTAATTTCCTATTCTATAAGTTATCTCGGTTATCATTGCCTTTTTAGAGACTCAAAAGTAGCCAACTTTGTCTCGGCATAGGGTCAAATATAATATTAACCATCAAAGCCAAGAATAATATTTATACATAAATCAGTGAACAAAAAATTAAATATAGTCAAAAGGATCTTATTGGTGCTCAATAGTTAGTACAATAAATTCTACATCATAATTTACATATCGCATTCGTATTTTTTAACCTATAAAATATTAGAATAAAATTTTCGATAGAAAGCAGATAAAAAAAAACTTGCAAAATAAATATACTATTTGTCCGAAATTAGAACAATCTAAAAAAGCCCAAATTTATGAATCAAAACAATATTGGCACCAAGAAATTGTGGTAGACTTTGCTTGCATAGTACCTGCCAAAACGGTATAACAGTAATAATCCTGTCATAAAATTGCAAATCGGAAACAACTTTGAATACGTATTGATATTGATAACAGCAGCACTGGCATCAGGTTTGAATACATTAATACAGTATTATCGTCGCTCGATATTGTAAACGGATTGTGTCTAATTTTAATGCTGTGGCGGTAATTTTATGAATAGAATCCGAAAGCACTGAGCAAGAAGTTCACTTTGCTACAATTTTAGGAGTCGTAAAGACATGCATTCTACCTCTTGTATCCATGTCCTAGGATTTCCTGTTAAAATACGAAATAACTGACGAAAGGGATGGCAACAAACACATAGAGTCAATAGTACATAATCGCCAGAGATGTCGATATAAGTTAAGGCAACCAAGGGGACCGATGATTCTGATACCGGGGATTCATATCTGATATGGTACTAAAAATACATTCACCGGAAAGATAAACTCAGTGCATATCTGTGAGCATTCAATGAAATTTAATAAATTATGGTATAATATATTAAATTATTTTTAATTCGGTTATTCAGGTGAAAATATTTGAAGAGATTCATTTATTCGCGGTTTATAAATTACAATATATAATTTACATCTCAGCGATAATCAAAATATTCTTTACAGGTGGCTGAAACCACATTCGAATTGTTTCGAATGTGTTCAAAATCAACCAATTTTTCTTTTCCAAAAGTAGGTTGAGAAAAACAAATCATTATGCGTTTCATTATTATTTTCAAAAACTTGTAAGGCACCTCTGTTCAATAAGGCACTGAAACCCTGGATGCGATTTTATTAAAGCTAAACATTGGGATATTCCTGTAATAATTGCCAGTGTCGTTTTCATAGTTTTCTAGAACAAATTTAGCATTTTTGTTTTTTTCGAATTTTTCAGCAATCACTTGAGGTTTTTCCAATGAAAAAAACAATTCATTCGCTGATCCGGATAAGGCATGCTACGAAAATATTTTATCCTCAATGAAAATCCCCGCTTATTCCCCAAAATCAGATGTTAAAATTCAAATTAATGATAGTGATCCGGACCCTAATTCAAACTTAGGTCCAGGTAATGAAGTCATTGGAAGATTGGCTTCCAGTTTACCAATCCCATCTTCTTTAGCTGGGTATAGGCTTTCTGCGGTTGATTTCGAAAAAGATGATGATTCGAATCATCATATTCAATTTATTACTGCTGCTTCTAATTGCAGAGCTGAGAATTATGCCATTGAACAAGCTGATAAATCCAAAACTAAATTTACTGCTGGTAGAATTATTCCAGCTATTGCAACCACGACGGCTTTAGTTACTGGATTAGTTTGTCTAGAATTATACAAGGTTGTTGATGGTAAGACCAACATTGAAAAATATAAAAATGGTTTTGTTAACTTGGCTTTACCATTCTTTGGTTTCAGTGAACCTGTAGCGAATCCAGAGGGTAAATATCGTGATAAAGAATTTGATAAGATTTGGGACAGATTTGATTTCCATGGTGATGTTACTTTACAACAAATCATTGATCATTTCCAGAATATTGATGGTTTAACATTGTCCATGATGTCTTACGGCGTTTCACTTTTATTTTCTTCTTTTTACGCTAAGAAAATGGAGCCAAGATATCAAATGAAGATAACTGAAATAATTGAATTAGCTACAAAGAAGCCCGTTCCTTCACATGAAAAGACATTGATTTTGGAAGTTTGTCTTGAAGATGCTGATGGAAAGGAACCCGATGTTCCGAATGCTGTTGTTTACCTCTAAATTATTTAAACTATTCCTCATTTTTTTGCTTTCAGTACAATAAATTAATTTTTGGTTTCTTTTTTAAGGCAATTTTAAAGCAATTTTAAATCAAATATTATAAACGAAAAATTTAAATTGAAATAAGTAAACATTACTTTAAATATTGTAAACAATGTAAAAAATGCGAAATATACTTCATTATTACGAACCATATCCCATAAATAGTTTCCATTTTTAATTAGTTTATCAGAAGACGGGTTAGCCAACCTGGATATCTCCTATCTTAGGCACAGCTATGGAATAACTAGTACAGGTAGACGTGCCACGGAAATCCCAAAATTGCGTAGATATTATTATCGGATATCTTATGTTTCACTGGATTATTATAGAGTAGATTATCCCTAAAGATCCCATCAAAAAAGAAGTGCTTTTGAAAGACTACTGCAATATTTCTTCTAATCCATGATAATTTAATCGTATTAATATCATCACCATAAATTTCCAATTTACCATTATATTCATCAACCAGATATAATCTCAATAATAAGAACATTATAGTAGATTTACCGCAGCCAGATTCACCAACCAAGCAAGTTATCTTATTTGAAGGAATTTTCAGGCTTATAGTATCAAGAATTAAATTTGATGGCAATTAGGATATGCAAATGAAATATTCTTAAATTCAAAAGTATTCTCCGTATCAACAATATCAAAATTTGGCGTTAGATAACCATAAGATTGATTCTCATCATTTTCTAAGTTTAGTAAACTATTAAGTCTAACAGAAACTCTTAAACCTCTGTATAAAGTAGGTGCACCACTTAATAATTGTCTAATGAACGCAGTTGATAATATAATCATCATTAAAACTTGCATCACTTTAACTAACGTCTATTCTGAGTGAGCCACTAATGTCAAACCATAATAAAACATAACTGCTTGAGTTAAACTCGTAATAAATGCAACAGAGTTAATGTTGAATCCTATACCGAAAGCTCTGAGAATACCATTCGATAAAATCTGAACAAGATTCTTTTCAAATTTGTTCATAAAATGATCTTGTAAGTTTAAACATATAATTGTTTTAAAACCAACGTTGAATTATGACATACGATTTATGTTCATGTTCTGACAAAATGTTGTAAGACTATTATTTAGCCTGTGCAGATGTATCAAAAATAACTCATAATACAGAACAAAATTTCAAACAGTTTCTTGAGTGGTCCATAACCTGAATTGTTTTTGGACAGCGTCTGCGTTTTCTACGTTCAAAATTTATTAAGTTATGCACGACTTAGTTTTATATGATGGGTATATAATCAACCAAGAAATCTTATTTAAAAATACAATTCGCATGATTATCCAATCGGAAAAAAACAAAAACAGCACCGCCTGAAATACTTTGCCTCATTAATTTATTTCCCGAGTTTGCCGTTGTCAATAAAAAAAAAGTAATTGTAGAATTGGATACTTTATGCCAATATGTCCGGTTGATTCAGATATATATTAAATGAAATCATGTATGTTCCATTTATTCCAAGCAATTTTACTTTGTCTGGCCAAAATATTTTTTTTTCCCTGATTTTTTTTTCTAATTTTAACTCTAAGGCAGCTAACCAAACTCTTCCGAATAGAAAATATCACTGGGAAAATAAAATTGTTATAGACAGGCGTACAGTCTTATTAAAGAAAAAAATATTATCGGATAATTTAATTTTAGCTTGACTCAAAACTCAATTTTAACCAACCTATGTAGATCGAATGCATCGTGTTCAGATGCAATATCGCACTTGAAACATGTAATGCGGTGAATTTACTCAGATCTCTCCTGATGAAAATTATGATATTGTATCCTTTTGTTCGTATGCAGTTTTTTTGTTTGAAAGATTTTAAATTAATGAATATCATTTCCTAATTTTGCAATTTTTATGGAAACTATCTTGTGAAGGAGAAGCTTATAAATATGTCCACCTTTCCAGTATGGCGTTACTTAACTCTGTCAACACTAATTTAAGACAACTTTGTTGCCACAAGAAATGATAATCCCAAAAATATTAGTTTTCTTATTTGGAATTACCCATACGGCATACAGTTTTGACATATTTTCTATTAATGGTTGTTCGTACAATTCTGATTTTGCACTATCCCTTACTCAAGGTTTTGATGTCAAGCCTTATGCTCATCAAACATACTCTTCATATAGTTTAAATTCTTATGAAGGAACTGATTATTCCTTCACTTTTGTTGATGTTTATGGCAGCGAGATTACCACTACATATACTAGTGGCCGGTTATATACTGCATGTCCAGGCTATAATGAGGCCTCAATAGAAGCAAAATATGGTTCTAAGTTTTTAGCAAGTGGGTACCTATCAGATTTTATATCATCTATGGGAGGAATTATGAGCCCACAATTTATGAATAATGGATATACAATCACAATGTATGGCATGGATATTAGTACAGGTAATTCTACATTAGAATTAACTGGTTATTTTTCAGGTATGTATGGACAAGTTTAAAAAAAAATTAGCATTTACTTACTAACAGTCCTTAATATCCGAAGCGCCGATGAATGGTCTCTATTCCCTTGAATTTACTTATTTTGATAATGGTATAATGGTTTGGTTTGGTGACGGTGCACTCGACTGTTGCAAACAGGCTATTGATTCACAGATGTCACTGGATACTTATATTTTTTTTTACCAACAAGTGGATTGTACAGTGGATATGTCAGCTTTCGTTTATTTGCAAGACGGTTACTTTTATCCTATTAAAATTGTTCTTGTTAACAGTGGCGGTCCTAGTGCAATACAATTTTATATCTTAGATCCTGCAGGAAAAAAATTTTCCACATTTAATGACGTTTACAGTCATCCTAATGTCAACGAATGCATATCCTCCTTGGTCATTCAAGAAATTTTCTCCTTAACAACATCTATCTGCCACCAAATTGGAACTACTTTTACCAATGTAACTTCAACATCAACATTAGAATCAAACCAACACAGAGCCCTAACAGAAGTTTTAGTTCAAGTCCCAGGTTCTTGCCCAATAACGACAACAATAAGAAGTAGTTCCCCTCCAAAAACATTCACTTCCATCTTCTCCACTGCACATAGCGAAGACGGTGTTGTCGTCCCAACCGACCCATATAACACAATTACCATCATTAGCGGTAGTGTCAGGACTGAATTCACGTCAACGTTTATAACCACAGACAGTAATGGGATCCCAACTACTACCAGCGAGGATGTTGCTGTTCCAAACATGTACAGCATTGTCACCATCACCAGCGGTTCCACTCCCACTACGTTCACTTTCCCATTTACCATTACTCATAATGGTCATAACACAAAACCAATTACCACTAGCGAGGATGCTTTAGTTGTCCCAACCACTACATACAACACCATCACCATCACGTATGGATCACGATCAACTGAATTTACATCCACGGTGGTGGCCATGGATTCGACTGGTAGTATATACTTATCGAGAGAGATTGTGACTATTGTGCCAACTGGCAATATGGGTACGATGACAATTACCGGTGGTACGTCTTTGACAAGTTTCACCTCCACCGTAGTAGATACCGATTCTAATGGTGGTTTATTTTCCTCAACCAAAATCGTGATTATTGTGCCGGCAAGCATATCACGTCCTTTTAGGAACAACTTGATATCGAAAATTCTTATTCACCCTAGTTCCTCGGGTTTTATATTGCCTTCCAGTTCAGAAATTACCATCAATCCTATAGATACTTTGGATACTATCATTGTAATGGGGGGATCAATCCTTACGGCATTTACTTCTGGCGTCCAAACCGAAACTCATGGAGTTTCGTTTACTTCTATCGAAATTGATCCGCCCTCTAAAAAATAAGGAGTAAAGATGTAAAGATGTGTATTTATATTATAATACGGTGATTTATTAGAGGATGGGTTAGCCAACCTGGATATCTCCTAACTTAGACACAGCTATGAAATAACAAGTACAGGTAGACGTACCACGGGACATCTCCTCTAGCCTCGGCTAAACCGTTAATAAAGTAACATTACTTACCGTTGTAGGCATTGACTAATTAAAATATGTATGTGACTAAAGTCATATGAACTATTACTGAGTTGTAAGTTTGTAATATAGGGGAGCCTTTTATTTCTCGCAGATATATAACTTAAAACAAGAGCAACATTATCATTACGCTACAAAAGCTGAGGCTTTATCTCTATATAAGAACCCAGTTTGTGGAAGCTAAAGGGATGAAAACTGAAAATTTATTATGATAATCAGCTCCAATTGATAGAAGCGAAAGTTCATTAATTATAGATCAATATCTAAGCAATTTATGTTATCAGATTTCGTTTCACTAATTAATTTCTGATTTTTAAATAGTTTAAGCAAACGGTCTGTAGATTTGGAAAGTTAGTATGAACTTTTTTGCGTGTGATATGCAGTTTTGCCCTGATTATCCGGTTTAGTTCAAGTGATGTGATTTTTTCTTCGTTTGGAATCACTTCTGCGACGGTTGTTTGAATAAACGCAATTTGATCTGAGAAACAGAAAATCAATTGTTTTTGGACCATTAGTTCAAATGTATCTTTATTTTTTGAACCGCTTGAATACAATTGAACGACACAAGACTCAAAATGTAGTATATGGTAGGCACGGTATCTTCCTTATTTGGGAGATACTATTAGTTTCTGATATATTTTGTTGAATATAACTGTTTCCAGTCTTTTTATTTCATTAGCGAGAATTTGCGCTTCCGATAATCAACAGCTGTTTGGCTCATTATAAAATTTATTAACAAAGTAGTCTTGTATTTCCATTTTGTGTTCTATACTATTAGTTGGTTCTGAAACCGCTTGGATGTTAGAATTAAGAATGGTACTATGGGGAAGAGTTAATGTTACAACAATTCCTTTGTTCGGCATATTGTTAACTTGTCTGTGTTCTTCTGGTGGAACTTCTCTACTGATATCGCCTGTAAGTATATTCATTAAGGATTCATTGGCACTTGTATCCTTAACAATCAAAATTTCATTTTCTATTACATTTGAATTTAAATTGTGATCTGCTTCCAATTTTGAATTTGAACGGACAGTATTTGACAAATATTTACTGCTCTTTCTGCCACCGACTGATGTATGATGCATACTGGGAGGTTGCATATTATATTGAAAGTTAGAGCTCTTTGTTTTCTCGCTATTCTTGGATTCCTTTTTTGATGAACTCTTGATAAACTTTACTACTTGATTTCTAGCAGTAGGCCGATAAGAGATGCCTGAAATTTGATTAATGGATTAGTTAGAACCGCAAAGCTGTAATAGTGTTGATATCTCTTTCTTATAAAGGTTCAAAGAATTCTTTAAATAATAACTACTTCTTTTTGTGGTTGTATACAAATCAAGAGTCTTTTGTAACCATAAAATCAACTCACATTCATTATTATCGTTTATGGTGTTCGTTGGTGCGAGTTGGTTTGGTGCGAGTTGGTTGGTGCGAGTTGGTGCGAGTTGGTGCGAGTTGGTTGTTGCTGAGACTGTTGCAGGGGTGGTTGGCAAGACTGAATAAGAGGTTGATGGTATTGTAATTGCTGTGATATCTGTGTTTGTTGAGTTTGAGCGGATGGCTTAGACGTAAATACTTT
>PPNM03000117.1:0-10274 GCA_003707275.3 Kregervanrija fluxuum | reverse complement strand
CAGTTAGTGATGTGGAACTTCAATAAAAGTCCTTTATGTTCTAACATGAACTATTAACCGGTTGTTAGTTTTTAATAGTGAGTCCTCAATTTTAAAATAAAATAAACAAGATATAAAGATATACAATATGGAACGGAAATTTACTTATTCTTACAGACAACAACTTAACACAATAATTGTGGAATTTAATTATGATGGCACTGATAAACATGATGTTGAAACTAGAGAAAATGTATATTTGGTCAATGAATATGGTTCCTATTTTAAGGTTACTTAAAGCCATTACATTGTTATCTTTACATGCATAACGTTTTTAGTAGAAATCAATGAAATCGAAGTAATTAGAACCAATGGTAATCTTTATAATGCTGCATTCATTTAATTGGACATTAGGACGTTGTCTGGGCCATAGATGAACAATTAATATTAATCACAATTAAATCCGAATTGGCACGCTTTTCCTACTTTTTAGTTTCTACTTGGTTTACAACTTTTTTTTCTTTCTTTGGATGAGAGATCTTTATATAAAAATTGAATGCAATTTAATTGTACTTCGTTCTTACGTTTAGTTAATATCGATTACATTATCACTAATAGTGGTATTCACTTATCCCTCTACGGGACCACACCTGTAATCGTTCGTCTTGTGATATTTATACTAATCATCATATATAAATTTTTAGAAGTAGATGATTACATATAACGTTTCACCCTACTGGAGGAAGTGTGGGATTTCAATTTAAAATCCTTCATGCCCTAATAAAGTGTTTACTATAACAATATTTATGCTGTATTTCAATTAATAACTTGATATAACTATTATAGCATTACAGAATTTTTAGTGAACGTTACACATTACCGTGGTTATAGCGGCGATCTATATTTAGTAAAAAAAATTTATTATGATACAAACATATAAGATTTCTCCCTCTCAGGGAGATAAAACGGTAAAGAAATATCAAACGGGGATGATACGAGATTATTCTTATGTGAAATAAAAACAAGTCGATTCAATAGGAGAACGGCTGATTAATACAATTTTGTTGCGAGTCATTGTACACCAAATAGTGTGACAATAATTTTTTTTCTCACTTGTTTCAACGACATATGCCATTAATATAAACTTGGATACATAATATGTAACTTTATTCCCATTAGTTAATCATATGTTAACAATCAACTTAATAATAAGAAGACAAGTGCAAAATAAAACTTCCAATCAATAATTTTTCTTGCATTGGTTTCAACAATAATCAACTTATAAATGAAACAAAGGTAAACTTACTAATATTTGCGGGGACTCTTTCTAAAGAATGTTTACAACATATATAATCATCTGGGCTTGAAATAGTATTTTTGTATGAACAAGTAAATTAGTTACCGATGATAAAAATTCTCAAATTTCAACTGGATTAATAAATCAGTTAGGCTAGTAATAATATGTTTCATAAGTTTCAATAATGCTGTCTGTTCAAGTAATTACTTTTTTCTATAATGATTTACATTATCTTTCTTGTTATGGATTCCAGTAAGCCATGTTTTAGCTAGTTGAATGAGGAAGTATTTTAATTTAATTACTGAATGTCGAAAGACGCTCTATAGATTGTTGCAAGTTAATAGAGGAGCATTTCTTTTAACACCAGTTCTAAAAAACTAATTGTCACTGAATTTCGATTTCTAAACGTGGTAAGTTAGAATGAGGCCCATATTTTTTTACAATCTAATGATTATTTAGAGGTATCATCGCAAAGAGGATAAGTATACAGCTCGTACACAACTGGAATAACATTTCAACTCTTCCTTGTCTATAAATGATAAAGCTGCAATTAACCCAACAAATTAACAGGTTCCCTATGTGAAAATTATGTTTAATTTTGAAAGTATAATAATAGCAAATGTTTGAATAGTGGAAAAGAATCAATTGATTAATTAATAATTAATTGAAGTCTTGAATTAGCTAAAAGGCAATGATAACCGAGATGACTTATAGAATAAGAGATTACCGATATGTTAATCTATCAGGATAGCTTATCAGGATAACAGATTATAAATGAAGGTAAAACAGCCCACCATATTGATGAAAGGTCTGGACTGAGGAATAAGACTTCATAATTAAAATAATATAAATAGGACATCATTTCTATTAATATAATTTATAACTTTAAATAGTTTTTATAAAGTATTAATATATACTATAGAATTGCTATCTATAATCAACCGATAAAACTCCAATTAAAAACCCTACTCTAATTCGGTTGAATTTTAATCGGCAGTACATTGAAATTATACATATGTGCTATTGAGTTTTTAAAAAAAAATAGAATGCCAGTGTGTCTATAAAGTATATTCCAAGAAACCCATAAAATTCATGCCATTAATTAATCTTTAAAAAAAGATCGTAAAGAAGTTGACGAGATACTATCATTTGTTTGAAAATTTCGCTTCTTTCAACATGGGCCCAGTTATGTGCCTGGATAAGAATTAGAAGAAAAAAACCTTCAATAATCATAGTGGGTGTATTACAGATCAGTTGACCAGTTGTACTCCATCTCATACCGGATGCAGCACAAATTAATCCAATAACCACTAGAACTGAGAACACAACAGACCATTTATTTGAACAAATCTTATTAACAAAATTTGAAATTTTAAAACTAATGGTATCTTTGTCTTTTGGAACTTTCAACTCGTGCTGAATGCCGGCTATGTTCAATAATTCTTGAGAATCAGAAAGTAAGCTATCATATTTTGCTTCCTCGTAACCTGTAATGTCAAAATAAACTTCTCTTAAAACAAACCCATCAATAAACCCCACTAGACCAGTATATGTACCAATTATCAGCCACCAATTGCTATTCCAATGTAGCAGATTACCAATACCAAACCACGCCGCAAAAACACACACCGAAATCACCAAGCCCAAACCAGTACCAATAATTTCCGCATATAATGAAATATATTTCTTCATTCCATTTCTCGGACATGGTCTAACGATCACGGACGGATTATCCATTCTAAATTTTGTAGCTTTACGAAGTAAAGACTCTAATTTTGCATCAAAAGTAGAATATAATTCAATTTGCCCCCTCATAGATGCATTATTTCTTGCTCTTATATTTTCCAAGAAAACAGATGTAATCAACAATTCTAAAGCGACGGCAGTATTAATGTACATTTGCCATTCGTTTGTAAAATGTCCAATTTCAGGATTTGAACCTGCATACTTTCCAGTGAATGGAGGAGAATTACCACTGCTTAAGTCTAGAGCACCACAGCCTATCCAAATAAAAATTCCAATCCAATAAATAGTGATAAATGGAAGAGAACCCAACACTTTACTAACAAGGTTTGAGACTTTATCAAAATAACTAAGTTTCGGAGAATTTTCATCTAAATTTGGTTGACAAAATGAATTTGATTGGGATTCATCTAAACTTGGTTCCATTGAAGATTCAGTGATATCGTCTGTTCTTTTCATTTCAAAAGAATATTGTTCAAGTAATCTCTTCATCAGTTTTCTATGCGTCAGTGATCTAGATTTTAAAGTGCCAAAAAGACGCAAAAACTTATCAGTATCATCTAATTGTTGTCTCATCAAAAATGTATCCCAAACGTAAGTTTGAATTGATTGTCCATCTTCCATAACAATTTGCCAGTTATCAGGAGCTTTGTAAATAATACCAATAATCATCCATATAATAACTATGATTAACAAAAGAATAAGCATATATATTGTACCAGAAAAACCAACACAGAATGCAATGGCTTTGTCAAATACTGAGATAAATGGCTCTTCATCTTGCTCTAAAATGATTTCCTTGGTCTTCTTATGGTCTTCATTATCATTATCTATACTATCATCTTTGTTATCAATATTATTCTCAAAGTCATCATAGTAGTCATCCAGATTCGATGAAACCGAAAATGGCTCTTCTTCAAAATGATCCTCATCATCGACACTCTCATCAAAATCAGAATCTCTAGCGGGATAGTCATCATCTTGTGTTGTTTTCGACCGTTTGTTGAATCCAAAATGAAACCAAGATTTTGAGCTTTTAGTCTTATTCATGACAGTTTGAACCGGTTTGCGGGATGCGTTCACGCAAGTTATTCTCACAGGTTGTGGATTTCTGGGAATAAAAGTTTTTAGCAGGTATGTGATCAGATTCATATTTGATTACAATTCAACCATTAAAGTAAAAAAAAAAAAAATAACAGCCCCAATAATGAAAAAGGGTGATCCCGTAAAACTATTTGATACACTTTGAACATTTCAAACTGGTCTTTTATGAGCTCACCCTCCTTAAAAAACCGATGTCAAATAATACCGAGTTAGACTGCGGCTAAAATAATTGAGCAAAAAATTATAGACAAGTAAGATTCACTCGCTCGAAGAACGGTCCGCCATGATTTTAACTCTATATTCAAGTTATTTTTATTATTGTTTAGTTTCCACAACCGGGGACCGTTAGAGGAGGCCAAAGACAGCCAATTACTTCATCAATAAATAAAAAAGCTTTTCATCGGTTTTAAAGAGCTGATCTATGGCCATTGGGATAAAATGATTTCTAATGTCTCAATAATTCTCCGGACATATCGGTGTGATGGTCTCATTTTGATTTTCACTCCTTTATTCAAGTGGGAATATTTTAAAAAATAATAAACTAATAAATATTGGTCCAAATTTATCTATTCTCAGCAACCAAAACGATTAAAAATGCAGTGCATCAGCCCAGGATATGGATTTTCTTTATGGGTTGAACCATAATCCAATTATTGTGATGCTGATTTTGGTAATAAGGAAATATTCCTGCCGAAGTTAGAAGGAAATTTCAGTTCAACAAGCAATAAATATTAGCAGTCTGAAGGTAGTTTATATCCATATTTTATTATATCATTATTACATTATGATTCGACAAAATTTTATTATCCAGAGACCTGATATTTGTTTAGTAATATCACAAATAATAATTGTGGTTAACCCATAATCCTATAGTATCAAATTCCATTTTGTACTTCTTTTAAAAATATACAATATTTAGGTGTCCATTTTTTTGTATCAACATCACTTGCAAAGTTATACCACTTGTTCTCTAATATGTTTAATTATGATAGCTTCATCTCTTGTATACTTCAGTATGCCGAATCTATCTAAAAAATAAACAAAAGTAACGCAATTAACTACTTCTTGACTACCATGATACGATTTTCCATTTTATCATAAAACAAAATGGACAAACAAAATTTGATAATATCTGATTTTGTAGTTACAAAATCAAAGTAAATGCTTTTTTTTTAACATCGGCTTTCAAACTAGTTCACATAAATAAGTACAAGAGTATAAAAACTCTCTAATTTCTCTAAGTAGACTATTAAGTTTCAACAAATATGTCTCTTTAAAACAGTAACTTGGGTCGAAACTAACCACATGGTGATAATTATTCATGTTCTGGGCTTATCTATCATAATTGCTGAGACTTCAAGCTTCCAGCCTAATCATTTTATCTGTTATTTAAGATATTAAAGAAAAAAAAAGTCGAAACAATTAAGCAGATAAAAAAAAAGTGAGTTGGAATAGTTGTGCCGAACTATTTTAAATCATAAAAAATAGCTTGATTCTGATCAATTAGATAAAGTTAAGTTGTGGCGGGAAAAGGGTTTTTCCGATAAGTGCGAGTATTGCTAATAATCCAATACTCTTCGATTTGCAATGTAGGAGGTATTTACCAATATTTTATTCAAGAGATAAAAGTATGAAGTTTACAGTTTCCAGATTGGAACATGTCAGTGCTGCAGTTTTAAATTATTCTATTGACGTTCTCTATTCTTTTCAGGTGTAGTTGTAAATATGAAAAATTAATAATTGTTTATCGAATTGCCCTTCTCAACAGTAAAGATAGAGCGCTTATGATCACAATATTATAATTGGGGAATATCAATTTTAAATTATTCATACAAGAGAATCAGATACATATGTCTTTGGAAATAGATGATTAGTATACAAGATATTTATCATTAGTTGGTTTATTAAAGTAGAGGAAATAAAAATGATGGAAAAACCTTAAAAAAAGTAAAATAATTTCTGTTAATTATATTCAATAATCTTTCTTTTAGTTAAAAAAAATTAAGACAACGATGAATCAAGAAAGAAAATCAAAAGCAGCAAGCCGAATAGAGAAAAGAATACATATGTTTTATTAGAATATTGGCTATGCCCAATTAAAACTATCCTTTTTTGTTACATAATATGAAGTAGTTCTAATTTTTTGAACTAATTAATTTGTATTAGAGTTAAACGATCTTGAATTGAAACCTTTTATCTACACCAGAAGAGTGAAGTTTCATATGTAATCTTCAAATTTCAACAAGTATATATGATGACTAAGAGAAAGTTCACAGAAGAAAGGCTTACAGTAAATAGATCACTGGATATTTACAATTGTTTATTGCGTAACCGATAGTAACCTAGAAGTTGTGAAAAATATCAGAAAAAAATAGAACAGAAATGTATTCAATTTTTACATATGATGATTTCTCTAAAAGAGAAAAAAGAGAAAGACTGTAAGACAAGAAAGAAACTAAAAAGTAAAGGTTGTGAATATAGCTAATTCGGATTTAGTTGTAGTTAATTGTAAGTGTTTTTTCTTAATATCTCATCCAATAAATGTAACATTATATATCTGATTATAGCTTCAATAGCCTTGATCTCATTGCTTTCTTTAAAGGAGTTAATCATGCAATAAAACAGCAGATGGATAATTTTAACATAAGAACCAGAGCAATTGCCTGACAAAACAAATTCTCCAGTCTCCAATAAATTGAATCTGAAAATGAAAATTAATACAATTTCATTGCAACATACAAGTCAAAAAATGCAATTATTGCAGCATAAAACAATTTTGCTGTAAGATTGGCGAATTAATACTATAATATTATAAATTGGTCTTATTTTTCCCATTTAATGAGTTATTATGACGTTTCGACATTAAATTTGGTATTCAATCGCTCTCTATGTTAATTGATAAGTGCATAAACTGTTTATTAATAAACGAGGCAAAGAGAAACTAGTTATATTAACGTTATTTAATCAACATCGAGTATACTTCAGCTAAGTACTAAATATCAGCATTCTAATGAGGATTGATAGCTCAGCAGCAACTATGGATTCTAGAAACCTTTCTACTGTTCTATTGTAGTTTATTTCGTATTAGCAACATTTTCAAATAACAACGACTTGTAAACATTAAATTCTAATTTAAGTAAGTTGTGTTTTAATTCTAGTTTTATTGTATAGGTGTTGATATTTTATTTAACTACTTAAGGTTATAAATTATACAGAATCATGTCCTATTTATGGCATTTAGATATAAAATTGTTATTTGTGAGCATAGACCTTTCATCAATACGGTAAGCTGTTTTACCTCCATTTGTAATCCATTATCTTGTTAAGCCATCTTGATAAACTATCCAAATAAATCAACATATCGGTAATTTCCTATTATATGAGTCATCTCGGTTACCATTGCGTTTTAATTAATTCTAGACGTCAACAATCATTAATTAATTGACTCTTTTTGAGCTATTCAAACATTTGCTTTATTACACTTTTCAAAATTAAACATATTTTTCACAATTTACTAATTATACACTTTCCCCAGGTTCCAACAAGTCTTCATTTCTTATGTTGAAAATTACAATAGTCTGAATCCCTGTCTGTCAAAATGTGGAATGTCAGTGAAAAAGGTTTTTGCTCTGATATTTATTGTTATCGTAAGGGATCCAAAGTGTGAAAATTAGAAAAAATTTTACAGAAGTTATGATTAGAAAATATTAATCACATGATGATAGGAAATATGAAAAAAGAACATACTAGAATAACAAAGAATGTTCCAGTAATCGTCAAATTACCAAAAGTGGTAACAACGTGATAATGCATGCTAAAGAATTTATATAATTGAATAACAAAAATAGAATAGGTTTTTTTCTATCTGTTTTACGAACCAAATAGATTATATAAATTATCAATTCTAATACAGAATAGTTGAATATATAATTCAATACATTAAACATTCTTAGACTAAATCTAATAATTAATATTAGAGAACGGAGTAGCCAACCTAGGTATCTCCTACCTTAGGCACAGTTATGAAATACCTTGTACACGTAGACGTGCTACGGGATATCCCCTCAAGCCTCGGTTACGAGGTCTTACACCGTAAATAAAGCAATACTTACCGTTGTTCGCATAAACTAACATAAAATGTGTGTGGCTAGAGTCTTATGAACTATTACCGGGTTGTTAGTTTTTAATACTGAATCCTTAATTCTGAAATAAAATAAACAAGATATAAAATTATACAGAATAACATGGAAATTTACTTATTCTTATACGCAACAACTTAACACAATAATTGTGGAATTTAAATGTGGTGACACTGATAAACATGAAATATAATTTTATATGAAATATCAATATTAATTTTTATTTTTAACTTGTCAATTTCATTTCTGAGTTTCTGATAAGATGAAATAATATCTTTTCTTTTGGTTACTAATTCTCCTGATAAGATGATACAATATCTTTTTGTTGGAACCTGGAGAAATTGTATCGTCGCTCAATTATTATGGTTCTTAGTTTTAGGTTAATTAAAGCAATTCCATTTTTGTCTCTACATATATGACTCCTGTAGGAGAAACCAATGAAATTAAAGTAAACAAAGATGACGATATTAATTATGTAGTAACAATCATTTAATTGGATATTTAAATGAAGTCTAGACAAAAGATGAACAATTGCAAGTAATGACAATCAGATACAAATTGCCTATACAAAAATGCTATTCCACTTTTTAGTTTCTACTTGTTTTACAATCTTTTTCTTTTCTCTCTTTTGGAGAGATCTTTATATATAAAAATTGTATTCAATTTAATTATACTTTGTTTTAACTGTAGTTTTATTGGATGTTTATGTGGAAAATTAGAAAGGATTTCACAGAAGCTATAATTAGAAAATATTAATCCTATGATGATAAGAATTATGATGTGATGTGAAAAAGAATGTTCTAATAGTCATGCTATTACTTAAATCAGTAATAACGTGATAATTCATATTACAAAATTTATATAATTAAATAACATAAATAGGATAGCTTTTCTCTATCTGATTTATCAACTAAATAGATTATATAAATTATCAATTTTAATTCAGAATAGTTGAACATCTAATTCAGCACACTAAACACTCATAGATTAAATCTAATAATTAAAATACAATAAAAATAGTTTATAGATAACTATTCTATAGTATAGATTGATACTGTGAAAATTAAACATAATTTTCACAGAGACAACAATGGAATGGCTTTAATTAACCTCAAAATAAGAACCATAATAATTGAGGGTCGATACAATTTCTCCAGGTTCCAACAAACTATTCAAACATTGGCCATTACACTTTTCAAAATTAAACATAATTTTCACATGTCAGAACATAAATTATATGTCATGACTTAATAGACACATTATGACATAAATTTTGTTCTATGGCATAAATAATTACAAGAACATATTATTTGATATCTAAGATATTATTTCATCTTATCAGAGTAATCAAAAGAAAAGATATTATTTCATCTTGTCAGTAAACTTAAAAATAAAATTGACAAGTGTTAATAATGAAATTAATACTGCTATTACACATAAAATTAATTTCATGTTTATCAGTGCCAGCACAATTAAATTCCACAGTTATTGTGTTAAGTTGCTGTGTATAAGAATACGTATTTTCCCACTTATTTTGTATAATTTTATATCTTGTTTAGTTTCTTTTAATTAAGGATTCATTATTAGAAATAATGCAACTAAGTAAGTAGTTCATCAGACCTAAGCCACACACATATTCAAATTAGCTAATACCAAAACAACGGTAAGTACTGTTTCTTTATTAACGGTTTAAGACCTCGTAACCGAGGCTAGAGGGGATGTCATGTGGCAAATCTATCTGTATTGGTTATTTCATAACCGTGCCTAAGGTAGAAGATATCCAGGTTAGCTATCCCATCCTCTGATACCACATACTCTGTTCCTACATTTATATTGGAACATTAAGAATTTTATATTGAAATCCCACACCTCCTCCACTAGGGTGTAGTGTTATTTGTAATCATCTACTTCCAACATATGATGATTAGGATAACGCTCACAGGAGGAACGATTACAGGTGTGGTCCCGTAGATAGATAAGTTAATACTTACTATTAGAAATCGTGTAATCGA
>PPNM03000116.1:0-10985 GCA_003707275.3 Kregervanrija fluxuum | reverse complement strand
CTGCTGGATGGACGAAATTGGACAAGTATAAGGACGATTCCGCTTGTATTTTGTATTTCATATGTTTAATGAGAGATTCTTTTGAGTAAGGATTCCTATATATATTTTATTAATATATTTTAGTAAATAGTTCATAAGACAAAAGTCACACTTAACCGAAGTTTAGCACCAACTATCAATAGTAAGTAACTTGTTCTTTACTTACTAAGTAAGACCTTTTAGTTAAGGCTAGGGGGGATGCCAAGTGACGAAGAAACCTGTATTATTGAATATAAGATTAAGATTATACTTAGGTGTTGAATACTATAACTTATTCTTACATGGTACTTAAGGTGGAAGGTATCCAGGAAGCTAACCCGTCCTCTGATATTAATGTTCTGAAAGAGATATATTGAATCATGACATACAATTTATGTTGATGTTCTGAAAATAGCTTAATCTGCTTGACAAATACGCTAAAAGATAAACACTGAAATTCCGATTCCTTACATATTTTAAAACGGTTCTGGAGGAAATAAATAAGAAGTTCTCTTGACTTCTTTTTGTTTTCTATTTTGTTGTTTTATAAAAAGTTCTATATGAAATTAGAAAATATCCGAGGATGAAATGTTTTTCAGAGTTCGAGGTTCGAAGTTCGAAGTTCGAAACTCGACGTTCGACGTTCGGCGTCGGAACAGTTCCTTGATATATTTCGGAGTTTCACTGACTCCGTTAGAGTCACGTGAACGGCTTATCAAAGAATCAAAGTCACGGAGAAGTGACTTCGTCTGGGTTCGAGTAAACTATATTCTTCTTTATATTATTTACATAATTTACATTATTTACATTATGAATATAATTTACATATCTTATATATTTATATTATTTTAAGATTCCATTATATTATATATATATTTATAGAGTAAGTGGGGGGAATAATATATCTATTAAATTAAACATAATATTATATTATTAATAATAATATTTACATATTTTGTAAGGATTCGGAATTTCAGTGTTTATCTTTTACCTAATTTGTAAAGAGATTGATCTTCGAGAAAGTTCCAAGAGATGTCTTACCAGTTGGCAATATGCAACTGTCAGAACATAAATTATATGTCATGAGTTAATAGACACATTATAACATAAATTTTGTTCCATGGCATAAATAATTACAAGAACATATTATTTGATATCTAAGATATTGTTTCATCTTACCAGAGTAATCAAAAGAAAAGATATTATTTCATCTTGTCAGTAAACTTAAAAATAAAATTGACAAGTGTTAATAATAAAATTAATACTGCTATTACACATGAAATTAATTTCATGTTTATCAGTGTCAGCACAATTAAATTCCACAGTTATTGTGTTAAGTTGCTGTATATAAGAATACGTATTTTCCCACTTATTTTGTATAATTTTATATCTTGTTTAGTTTCTTTTAATTAAGGATTCATTATTAGAAATAATACAACTAAGTAAGTAGTTCATCAGACCTAAGCCACACACATATTCAAATTAGCTAATACCAAAAACAACGGTAAGTACTGTTTCTTTATTAACGGTTTAAGACCTCGTAACCGAGGCTAGAGGGGATGTCATGTGGCAAATCTATCTGTATTGGTTATTTTATAACTGTGCCTAAGGTAGAAGATATCCAGGTTAGCTATCCCATCCTCTGATAGCAACAGGTTGGAATATTTAAAGACTGGAATTTTCCCACCAGATCAATTATAGAAATTTATAATTTTATAAAATAATAACTTTAACTTTTATCAAATCTTTACGATAAAATTATATAAGAATTTATCAATTCAACAACTAAAGTACGAAACTTTATATATTTATCGCTCGCCTCCTTGGCCAAGTGGTAAGGCGTCGCACTCGTAATGCGAAGATCGTTGGTTCAATTCCGACAGGAGGCACACGTTAATTTTTATTAATGTTTTTACTACTTTTCATTCATCCTAAACTGATATTTTTTTGTGTAAACTTTAAATTTTTTTTCTTACAAAAAAAGACAAAACAATATATATTAAATGCAAGAATTAAGTAAGTATTTGAAAGTTTTCATTAAAAACAAAATGATTATAAACAATTTATCACAGGAATCATGTAAGAAAGGTATTCCCCAACACACTTTCAAGCAGACAACTATAATATTTAACGCAACGAAAAATCTAAGTCAAAACAATTATAAGCTTTTATTATTCAACACCCATGACCATGGCCAATAATGCCATTCTGACAAACAAGCCGTATCTCATTTGTCTAAAGTAAGCAGCTCTTTGATCAAAGTCAACCTCTTCTTTAATTTCATTAACTCTTGGAAGTGGATGCATAACGCACATGTGTTGCTTAGCGTAACCTAAGATTTTGTTGTCAATAACATAAGAATCTTTCAATCTTTCATATTGGGCAATGTCCTTGAATCTTTCTTGTTGAACTCTGGTGCAGTACAAGACATCAGACTTCGCAATAATTTCTTTTGACAATTCTGTTGATTCAGAACCCAACATACCATTTTCTTTCAAAGAATCTCTTAAGTTTTGTGGTAATCTCAATTCGGGAGGAGAAATTAAGTTGATCTTAACTTGGTAAAGCTGTAATAGTTTACATAATGAATGAACTGGTCTTCCATATTTCAAATCACCCATAAATGTAACAGTGATACCATTAACAGTACCCAACTCTTCTCTAATGGTGAATAAGTCCAAAAAGGCTTGAGTTGGATGCTCTCTGGAACCGTTACCACCGTTGATAATGGGAACAGGAGAGTATTTAGCAGCAATATCTGCAGATTCTTCTGCTGGATGTCTTAAAACAATAGCATCTGAGTAACAGGCCATTGTTCTAATAGTATCTTGTAAAGTTTCGCCTTTCTTGACAGAAGATCCTTGTTCAGAAATGGAAACGACTCTACCACCTAATCTTTGCATGGCAGCATTAAATGAAGAGGAAGTTCTGGTGGATGGTTCAAAGAAAGCAGTAGTTAAAACCTTACTTTTCAGCAAATCTAAGACACCTTGTCTTTCAACACCTAATCTCATTTCCTGTGCAACAGTGAACAAAGCGTGCAATTCACGTCTACCAGTTTGGCTAACAGACAAAATACTTCTTCTTAAGAAAGGGTTGTTTCCCTTAATGTAAGTAGCAATTGCGTTTGGTGGAGATAATTCCCTTGGAAGTTGAGATGAGACTAAGTCAGCACCTGTAGGAAGGTCGTTTTGTTCTTCATCCTTCAAGGAATCAATCAAAGAGTGTCTTCTGTTGTTATCAAATGAAAATCTGGAGCTTCTTCTATTCATCGGAGAAGCGGCAGAAATGCCAAGAGGAGCAGAAATAGAAGAACTTGATTCAACGATAGCAGATTCAGAGGAAATAGAAGAAGGATGTTGAACACTATTCTCTTTTCCCAACGCTTCTTCAGCAATAAATTCGCCTTCTAAACAGATAGTCTGATTATTCATATGAACCCTTTCAACGGCACCAGTAACGGATTTTGAATCAAATGGTGACCATGCTTGAACAGCAGCTTTCAAGGAAGATGATGCCCTATCAACATCTAGGTCAATAAATGAATCGACATCACCTAAACCTAAAACTGAAATTGGATTGTCGTGAAATTTAGAAACAATATCATCCATGGCCAATTTATCTTCGGAAACTGCCTTTAACAGTAACGGCAAAGCATCAGCAAAACCTAGACCGGCTGTGACTGGTTTACTCAAGAATTTTGCCAACTTTGTTGGTAAAACACCAATAGAAAAACAGTCAATTGATTCTAGGTTATCCCATAGAGCCTTTTGATCCTCCTGTGTAGGCAAGAATGTAGCCCCTGGGTAGTCAGCCTGAGACAAAAATAAGGCATACACTGAAACATCACAAGTGACTTGTAAGTTCTTTTGCTTCGACATATTAATTAAAGCTAGGTCATCTCTACCAGTAACGCCAGTAACATGAATCTTAGAACCAAACAAAGAAGCCAATAATAACAAAGAGGCCAAGGCAGTAGTTTTTGCATTAACAATAATTGGTTTGTTTTGCGGCCAGTTACCAAAATGAGCAGAGATACTAGCAATGTTACCAGAGTTGAAATCTTCAGCATCAACATACAGCGCTGATGTTAATGAATGAAGTTGTTGAATTAAAGAGGCATTCGATTCGGTAGCAGCAACGGTAAATGAGTAATCAGAGAAAGCACTGCCCTGAACAACTTCATGAGCTCTAGTCAAAGTTCTGGCATCAACAACTGCTGAACCTTCTAGCGAATTTGAAATGATGGAATTGAAGACAAAACCAGATGCAACAGCCGCCTTGGTAGTAGCTTCAAAGGCAAGAGATCCTTTAACGTCCTCGAGTGTTGGAATAAAAGTACTAATAGAGACCAAACCTGGGAATTGAACAGTATTATGAGAAGTTTGAGCATCGATGCTGGTAGCTTCCAATGGAATATTTCTAGCAATAGCTTCTATCAAAAGTTTAGCACACTTGACATTGGTAACCAAAGGAACAGCATAATCAACTGCCATCCTTCTAGTCCTATAACCTCTAGAAACATATGAAGCTGGTCTTCTAAATCTGTTAGCAGATGGTAAATTGATGTACAAGTCAATCAAATTGTTAGCCAAATGCTGAGTCAGAGAGTATTCAGCCTTTTGATCTTCTTCATCTTCATTCATCAATTCTAAGTATTTAACTGGAATGCCATGTTCCTGAATAAAATCAGCAGTACCAGCAGTAGCAAACAAGGAATAACCTAATTGATATAATTTCTTTATGGAAGGAAGTAACTCCTGTTTTTCTTTGAATGAACCCATAGATAATAAAATATTCTTCTTTGGTAATTGGAAACCAGTCGAAATCAAAGATTTCAAATAGGCTTCATACTTATCATGACCAAAACATGCAACTTCACCTGTAGAAGCCATTTCAACACCCAAAACTGGATCTGCACCAGATAATCTGGAGAAAGAAAATTGTGGAACCTTGACAGCACAGTAGTCATCTGGTAACTTTTGAGTTGGGTATGGAGTAACAGGTAAGTCCATAATAGCTTTAGTGGCCATTTCAATCATGTTCGTTCCAACAACCTTGGAATTAAATGGGAAAGATCTTGAAGCTCTAACATTACACTCTATAACCTTAATTTCATTATTTTTAGCAATAAATTGAATATTATATGGACCAGTGACATCTAAAGCTTTACCTATCTTCGCAGTGGCTTCAACTATTCTTTCCACGGTTTCCTTATCTAAATCTTGAGGAGGAACAATTAAAGTAGCATCACCCGAATGAACACCGGCATTTTCGACATGCTCAGCAACAACATGCATAATCAACTTACCATTTTTAGCAACAGCATCCATTTCAATTTCCTTAGCGTTTTCAATATATTTGGTAATAACAACAGGATAATCTGGAGACACTTCAACAGCTTGAGATAAGTAAGAAGCCAAATCATCTCTCGAGTAAACTGTATTCATAGCTGCACCAGACAAAACATAAGAGGGTCTAACTAAAACCGGATAAGAAACCTTGTCGGCAAACTCTTCAGCCTCCTCCATGGAAGTTAATTCTTTCCAAGCAGGTTGATCAACGCCAATGTTATCCAACATTCTGGAAAATTTGTATCTGTTTTCAGCGGAATCAATCATTTCTGGAGAGGTACCCAAGACATTAACATTTTGTCTTTGTAATTGCAAAGCGATATTATTGGAGGTTTGGCCACCCATTGAAACGACGACACCAACGGATTTTTCTAATTCATAGACATCCAAAACTCTTTCAAGATTAATTGTTTCAAAATATAATCGATCAGCTTCATCATAATCGGTAGAAACGGTTTCTGGGTTGTAGTTAACCATAATAGTTTTGAAACCTAGTTTCCTCAACGTTCTAATAGCTGTAACGGCACACCAATCAAATTCAACGGAAGAACCAATTCTATAAACTCCGGAACCTAAAACCATAACACCATGATCATTAAAGTCAAGGTCAGAGTCTTGTGCATTATAAGTAATATACAAATAGTTTGTATAAGCTGGAAATTCAGCCGCAACGGTATCAATTTGTTTAACAAATGGAATAATACCAGCTTCTTTTCTCAGTCTTCTAATGGCAACTTCATTAGAGTTTAAAAATTTAGCAACTTGTCTATCTTCAAAACCTAATTGTTTAGCTTCTTTCAAAACTCTAACTGGCAGTTTTTCCTTAGAAACGAACGAAGAAATTTTTTCACCAAATTTGATCAAACCGAATAATTTGTTCAAAAACCATCTATCAATGTCCGTCATCTTATGAATCTTTTCAACAGAATAACCGTTGGTCATGGCATTAGCAATAGCAAATAATCTTTGATCGGAAGGTGTCTGTAACTCTGTATCAATGTCAATACTCATCAAAGCATCAGTGGCATTGAAACCTAAGTTCTGGTAATCTGTAGACCTAATAGCCTTTTGAATTGCTTCTTCAAAAGTTCTACCAATACTCATAACTTCACCAACGGATTTCATAGAAGAAGATAATAAGTTTGAGACCCTCGTAAATTTCTTCAAATCCCATCTTGGAATCTTGACAACACAGTAATCTAAAGATGGTTCAAAACAAGCACAAGTAACCTTAGTAACAGAATTCTTTATTTCATTTAACGGAATATTTAGTCCTAATTTAGCAGCGGTGTAGGCCAATGGATAACCAGTTGCTTTAGAAGCCAAGGCGGAGGATCTAGATAATCTAGCATTAACTTCAATGATACAGTATTCTTTGGAATGTGGATTCAAAGCATACTGAATATTACATTCACCAACAACACCTAAATGTCTGATAACGTTAACGGCAGTTGTTCTCAACATATTGTAGTCTTCATCTGATAAAGTTTGAGATGGAGCAACCACAATAGAATCACCTGTATGAATACCTAATGGATCAAAGTTTTCCATGTTACAAACAGTAATACAGTTATCAAAAGCATCACGAACAACTTCATATTCAACTTCTTTCCAACCTTTCATAGATCTTTCAACCAAGATTTGTGGAGAAGCAGCAAAAGCCTTATTACAAAGTTCAATTAATTCCTTTTCATTATCTGCAAAACCAGAACCTAAGCCACCAAGGGCATAGGCAGCTCTGACAATAACTGGAAAGCCAATATTTTTGACAGCTTCTAAAGCTTCTTCAACAGTAGATGCAGTTTGAGATTTAGCACATTTTTCATTAATTTCGTCCATTGATCTAGCAAATAATTCTCTATCTTCAGTGGTAATAATAGTGTCAATTGGGGTACCTAAAACTTTGACACCTAATGATTCAAATTCATCCTTTAACTTAATACCGACATTTAATGCTGTTTGACCACCAAAGGTACAATAGATAGCATCTGGCCTTTCGTGTTTGATAACTTTTCTAACAAATTCTGGAGTGACAGGTAAAAAGTAAACTTTATCAGCTAAACCCTTTGAAGTCTGGATGGTCGCGATATTAGGGTTAACTAAAATGGTGTAAATACCTTCTTCTTTCAAAGCCTTTATAGCTTGGGAACCGGAGTAATCAAACTCACCGGCTTGACCAATTGACAAACCACCAGAACCTAAAACTAAAACTTTCTTAGCTTTAACTCTTGGATGTTTCAAATCATTTTCTTCCTTCTTACCACCTGGGAATTCAATACATTTCAAAACACCCTTAGATTGTTTAGATTCAATAATAGATTGAATAAATGTATCAAATAAGAATTCAGTATCTCTTGGACCTGGAGTGGATTCAGGATGGAATTGAACCGAAAAAAAAGGTTTTTGGGTATGGTAAATACCTTCATTTGAGCCATCATTGGCGTTAACAAATAATTCTTTCCAACCCTCAGTTAAAGTACCAACATCAACAGCATAACCATGGTTTTGAGAAGTAATGTAACATCTACCAGAAACAGTAGACGTACATGGAATATTATGGCCTCTGTTACCAAACTTCAATTTCAAAGTGGAAGCGCCTGAAGCTCTAGCCATTAACTGATGACCCAAACAAATACCGAAAACTGGAGTTGTAGCTGCATCTAAACATTTCTTTAATCTTTCGACAAGAGCAGTCATAACGGATGGATCACCAGGCCCGTTGGAAATAAATAAACCATCATATTCTTCCTTGGTGAAATCATAGTCCCAAGGAACAACTTTCAACGAGACACCGCGATTGACGAAGCATCTAATTTGATTGTATTTCATACCAACGTCAACAGCAATAATTCTAATAACTTTTCCATCCGGGCCCAATTTTGCCAATTCTTTAGGTGGGTCATAGACGACTGGTTCCTTTGTGGAGACTTTGGCGACCAAGTTATGGGTGTTTGGATCAACCCATTCAGGGACTGTAAAATTCTTTTTCCATTCAGAATCTTTCAATGCAACTTCGGTATCAATGGAATTCTTCTTCAAACAAATTCTACCTAAAGTAGAGCCTTTTTCTCTTAATCTTTTAGTTAAAGATCTGGTATCAACACCATACATAGCTGGAATATTTTGTTCTTTTAGCCACTGGCCAAGCGATGACTTGGCTAGGTAATGAGAATATTCTTCAGTATAGTGAGCAACAATTAAACCTGCAACATGAATTCTGTTGGATTCAAAGTATTTTGGAATAGATTTAACAACATCGTCCATTAATTCTCTATCTGGCACACCATAATTACCGACCAATGGATAGGTAATAACCAAGATTTGACCTTCATAAGATGGATCTGTAATAGACTCAGGATAACCGACCATACCAGTTTGAAAAACTAATTCACCAGCAGATGGAACGTTAGCACCAAAGGAGTAACCTTGGATGGCAATACCGTCGTGGGTCTCTAAGGTCATTAAAGTATCATCCAGCTTTTCAAGAGCAGGGGAAATCGGATTAAAAAAAGTGGACATGATGTAAATGGGTATGTATCTTTTTTGTGGTTTTCTGTAAAAAACTGTTTATAATAATTAACTGTGAAAAAAACTAAGAGTAAATCGTTGGTAATTAAATATGGAATGTTAGCATTTAAACATATCGAAAAAAAGATCCCACTTTATTCTCTACAATTACAATGTCGAATCTCAGTCGGTTCATTTAAAGAAGATGTAAGTTATTTAGTTTAAAAGAAATTCTTAAATCCTTTTTCTTTCTTCTTCTTCTTCAAAAACAGACTAGATCTAAAACATTGTAACCGAGACCAATAAAATTGCTAAAAACAGATATTGTAACTTACCTATATCTCGAAGAGATTAGATTAATGAAAAACTTGATTGAAAGCAAAATTTTATAAGTAACAATAACAACAATTAGTTATAAATTCTAGTTTGGGGAAATAACTGGAATTAAACTGCGATAATGAGATGATCTGACAAATTGTTAGAGCGAGAATCCAAACGTTAGGAATAATTAACGGATTTCAAATAATGAGAGGAGATGAAGAGTCTGTCTGAAGAAGAAGAAGAGAAGAAGGAGGAAAATAAAATAGTAAAATGAAAAATGAATAATTAGGTAGCAGAGATGTCCAGTAGAAAGTGGAATCACAGCGGTCTTTATAAGACAAAAAAATTTTCCAAAATTTTTTCAATGCGCTAAATTTATTTCTTTTTGCCCTTTATAGGTAGAATCACAGCCGGATATTAAGTTATTCACAAGACACCAGACATGATCTAGTGTTTCGATTTTTCAGGATCTTAAATCATTAGCATAGACATTTACATACTTTGAATTAAATCTGAATTTATTGAAGTAAAGATGCCAATATTTTGGTGACATTCTATATTTTTTCATATGTTGAACTGAATTTTCAGGTTAAAGATATTTAATTCAACACTAGTATTCTCATCAGCTTTCTTAGTGTCAATTGGTCGAGCTACAGGATCTATAATTTTGATTGCCATATTTACCATCCAATGTAAAAAAAAGTCAAAATTGATTATGTCCAGTACTAGATGTCATAATCTATTCTATTGTTTCCACATATACATATAAACGTAACACATAATAATAATAGAAAAAAAAAATTACGTGTTCAGGCTGTGTAACTAAAATTCGGTACCTAAGCATAACTGACACCGTACTGGGTACACGTAGGTAAGCGAGACCTGCTTAGGGTTGTTGTTTCCGTACAAGCTTTATAGAAACTCACTTCATATTATAGAAAAATAATATAAGAATAAAACCCTGTCAACTTAGTTTAGTCGGACTTTTTAATAACCGTTATCTATCTTTTCTGATTTCTTAGCCCCATGAAAATGGTACACACCTTTCTTAGCTATGTATGGCCGTGAAAAAAAGGAAAACAACCAAAACAAAAAATACAAATAACCTGGACGAGTTGGGAGTCGAACCCAAGACCTTTCGCATGCTAAGCGAACGCGCTACCAACTACGCCACACGCCCTTATTATTTTTATAAGAAATACAGACAAAGAGAAGTGACTTTGATTCTTTATAAGCCTTCATGTGACTCCATCGGAGTTACTGAAACTCTGAATTGTATTTTGATTGTATGTTGTCAGAACTATTGGAACATTAAGAATTTTATATTGAAATCCCACACCTCCTCCAGTAGGGTGTAGTGTTATTTGTAATCATCTACTTCCAACATATGATGATTAGGATAACGCTCACAGGAGGAACGATTACAGGTGTGGTCCCGTAGATAGATAAGTTAATACTTACTATTAGAAATCGTGTAATCGATTTAGACTCAGAAGTTGTAAATAAATGTAAGAACAAAGTAAAATTAAATTGTATTCAATTTATATAAAAAGATCTCTTTCACAAAAGAGAAAAGAAAAAGGTTGTGAAACAGGTAGAAACTAAAAATCGGAATAGCACATATATATAGGTAAATTGAATTTAATTGTCATTAATTGAAATTATTCATTTCTTTGTCTAGACTTCATCCCTAATATCCGATTAAATGAATGTAGCCACATAAATAATATCATTATCAATGATTACTTTGATCTCATTGGTTTCTTCTACAGGGGTTATGCATGT
>PPNM03000115.1:0-11088 GCA_003707275.3 Kregervanrija fluxuum | reverse complement strand
TAATATAAATAGGACATAGTTTCTATTTATTTAAATTATAACTTAAATAGTTTTTATAATTATCGATTAATACTATAGAATAGTTGTTTATAACCAATCAATAAAACTACAATTAAAACAATAACTATGAGTATAGACCCAGTTTGATATATTAAGTTATATTGAACACCAACAATTAGATTTTAGGAATAAAAACACTAGTCAAAATAGAATTGATAATTTATATAATCTATTTAGTTGATAAATCAGATAGAGAAAAGCTATCCTATTTATGTTATTTAATTATATAAATTTTATAATATGAATTATCACTTTATTAATAATTTTAGTGATAGCATGATTATTAGAACATTCTTTTTCACATTACATCATAATTCTGATCATCATATGATTAATATTTTCTAATTATAACTTCTGTAAAATTCTTTCTAATTTTCACATATTATGGTTCCTATTTTTAAATTAATTAAAGCCATTCCATTGTTGTCTCTACATGAATATCTCCTGTAGGAAAAACCAATGAAATCAAACGAAGATAACAATATTAATTATGCAGCTACGTCATTTAATTGGATATTAAAATAAGGCCTAGATAAAAGATAAAAAAATGCAATTAATGACAATCAAATACAAATCGCCTAGATAAACATGCTTATCCACTTTTCAGTTTCTATTTGTTTTACAAGTTTTTTTTTTCTCTCTTTTGGGAAAGATCTTTATATAAAAATTGAATACAATTTAACTATACTTTATTTTTACATTTACTAATACTTCTGAGTCTATATAGATTACACTATTACTTATAGTAAGTACTAACTTATCTACTAATGGGACCACACCTGTAGTCGTTCTTCCTTCGAGAGTTATCCGAATCATCATATATATCATTATATATATATATATATTGTTGGAAGTAGATGATTACAAATAATACTTGATCCTACTGGAGGAGGTATGGAATTTCAATATAAAATCCTTCATGTCATAATATTACTTTACTATCAAAAAATTAATAAAAGAATGTTTTCTTTTTTTTGTAAAACAACTGAAATATGTATTGAAGGACTGATAACTCATTTTTTTTCAAGAAAGTGACCAAGAAAATAAAATTTGTAACTATTTAGACTTTTAACACAACGATATAAAATGCTGTCTTTCGACAAGGGCCATCAAGTAAATATAAACAAACAGTACATTTAAGCGGAGTTAAATTTTGGAAATTGTTATATCAGCATGGAACAGCACCGAGACATAAATTATGCTTTAGCAGACATGCAATTGGTAAATCATTTAAAATTAACATTAAGACCAAAATATTATACAATATATACACTTAATGATAAAAACAATAAATCCATGTCAGATGTTTGTTGCATTTACTTTGAGTATTGGCCGGAACATGAACTTTCAATATTTTGGGAACAAAATGACCTTCTACGTTTTCCATCTCTAATTTTGGGATATAAAATGGGATTGATATCCCTCTCAATACTGATATGAGTATCTGCAGACGTACCAGTATTAGAAAGAGAAACAAAACTGGCATTATCATTATCGATCGAATAAGAATCGTCACTGTATTAGGACATGAAGGATTTTATATTGAAATCCCAAACATCCTCCAGTAGGGTGAAGTTCTATATGTAATCATCTACTTCCAACAAATATATATATGATGATAGAATAACTCTCACAGGAGGAATGGTTACAGATATGGTACGTATATAAAAAGTGAATATTTACTACTAGTAATAGGGCAATTGATATCAACTCAGAAGTGTAAATAAAGAATAAAGTATAACTAATACTAGTGGTATCCAATTTTCTTATAAACATTTTTCTTTAAAAGAAATAAAAGAAAAGCTTGAAAACAGATAAAACTAACCAGTAGGAAAAGCATGTTTAAATAGTCAATTCGTGTTCAATTATAAGCAATTGCAATTGTTCTCTGCTGTCCAGACATTATCTTAACTATTGGAACCAACAGAAGAAATATTCTATATTAGGATATTTATTACATAGTTGTATTATTATTATTGGATAATAATTTATGCCATATCCATATCATGTTTTCTTGAAAAAACAAAGCAGTAGACGATTATCATAACAACCAAGTACAACTATTCAAGTAATAAAGAACTATTCGCATTTGCTTCTGGAGTTTGAGTGCAAATATTATAATAAATATCTGCTAATTTCAATAGTGATAATTTCACCTTCCGGACCAAATAAAGACTTGATGGTTGTTACAGTCAAAATTAACGTAGTAATTGCAAAAGTTGGGATAATAATATGAGTTTCTTCTGTAGATAAAGGGCAATAAGTAGTATATACATAGTCATTTCCTGCAACAGTAGTAAACCCAGTCTCTATGGTAGATCCATAACAAGTATTTTTGCAATGAGTTATTGTGGTAGTAGTTTCAGCAGTTGTTCGGGTCTAAGTAGCAACAATAACAGTGTCTGGACATTTTCAGATGTAATACAGTATTCTATATGTGAACATGGCGCAATGGGTAATGTGATAGTAGTTTCGGCTCTCTAAGAGTGAGTGATGGTAGACATAATTTCAGACGATTTTAACGTAAAGCTTGAAACACCCAAGGAAACACAGAACAAAAAATAATTGGGAAACTAGAGCTGCATGTTGCATATTTCACCCCTTATAGTTGACCTAAAGATTAAACTACGTTCCAAACGAGAAAAAATACTAGAAACAGACCTGGATTTGGTAGTAGATATACTATTCGACCTAATATTAGAATTTCTAATAGATGTTAATAAACTGCCTGGAACAACATCAGCTACTTCAGTGACAAAGTTGATATCACCAATAGAGTCTGTTATTATGAATACGGTGGTGAATTCAGCGGGTCTGAGAATCGCTGCTAATAGTAACTATAGTTAATGTGGCTGTTGGGACAACTTCAACAATCTGTGGGATCAAGTTGCCGCTAGCATCCGTACTTGTGAATATGGAAGCAACATCTCCAGTTTTAGAACCACTGCAATAGTGACTGCACTCAATGTGGATGTTGGAGTAACTTCGACAACTTTAGTAGACGCAAATAAATCGTTTTTAGAGTCCGTGCTTAAGAATAGAGAAGTAAATTAAGTTGAAGAAGCATCACTGGTGATGTTTTAGTAACAGGAGCATCTGGTATGTAGTCAACCATGATCACACCAATACTGGTACCTTCGCTGTTGCTTATAGTAGAATATTAATGTGGATGGGGTGTAGCTATGGCTCCAAACATCGTTGATTGTGCTTGGCGTAATCGAAAATTCCACTGAGAAATATGAAAATAACTCGTCATTGTCAAGTTGGAAAATAGTCTGTTCAAAAGTTTAAGATAATTACTCCCGGTGGAGTGCTGATTTGTGCTCCTGTTCCCTTAGGATTTATATAAACAAGTTTTATAAACATATGGTGCTCGAGCTTGAGAACTAATAATTGAAAAAATAACTGGTTCAGATGAATCAGATGTTACTCCACTTGAGGAGTCATAACAATCAAACGTCCCACTGCCCATCCAAATCATTATATCGTCATCCACATAGGGCACAAAAAAATGATATATTCTCGTCTCATGGTCTATTACAAAATAAAACGATTTAACGTTGGCAGTATAATTAAAAATCCTGGTAATAAAGTTACTACTTACCATAAAAATATCCTATTAATTTGATTAGTGTGTTGAATATTTCAACTAATTCACAGTACAGTTCAGAACTGATTATCATACCTCCATCTAATGCAAAGGAATATCTAGCTGTGTGTGCTTAATTTAACTTAATATATCAAACAGGGTTTATAATTATGGTTATTATTCAACTAATCTATATTGTAACTGATATATAAAAGTATACAAATTATTTATATTAGTTGTCACAATTCCCAATTAGGAATAACTAATTTGCCTCAACCTAAACCAGTCGATATTATCAAGATTTTCTGACTACGATATTCATAAAATTATACCCAATTTTCACATGGTTCAGTGATAATATAAGCATGGAATTTTGGAGCACCATTCAAGTATGAAGTATCGTAGTATTCGCTACCAAGAACTCTATTATTGTGTGGATAGCTAAAAAATCGAGCATTAAAATCAGCGTGAAATTCTAATTCTACGAAAACACAGCCTTTGGTATCCAGATTAATAACCTTTGCAATATTAGCCGACTTCAGAAGGCTTTAACAAAAAGACATTATCAGGAAAATTAGATTCATATCAACACTATTCAGAAAAACCTTCGATAAAAGCAGTCCGAGACTGATGAACAAATGTTATTGGAAACATAGTAGTCATTATACTTTAAAGTAAAAATCAAACTATGTCTAAAATTGAAAAGCCATTGCTGATTCTTCAAAATATACTGAACGCTAATAGGCTCTAGTAATCCTGATTTTTGGCATTCCTGTTTTTGTTTATATGCTGACATTAAGAATTCATACCTAGAATAATATAATCATAGTCTAATCTGTTGGAGTTGGGTAATCTACTAGATATCATTGCGTATTGAAGCACGCGGGATCGTTTTCAAAATATCAACCAAAACAAGAAAAGCAGATTTTGCTATTCGTGGATGCACAACCATATTGGTATCACTAATATATATCAATGGCTAGCATGTATACTCAAATCCATAAAAATATAGAATCGGTTTGCTCATTGGTTGATTTTTTCCCGAATGTTATATTTCCTCGCGTGTGTACCAAAAACGCCCTCCGTAATAATTTCACAAAACGCAGCACACTTATCGGTCTTTGACAGGATATTTTGTCATGAGCGACTATTACTATTTGAAAGTAGCGTTTAATTGTCTGAGCTTTGGAGTTTTTGACCAAAATAATTTAGTGCCGGCAGATGCGTATGCATCTTTGCATTCGATCAAGTCTAGCGAAATTTGAAACGCTGGTTCCAAGATAGACGATGAGAAATAGTACTTTTATTCAGAAATAGTAGTAAATTTCTTTTTTCTGTTTTCTCATATCCAAATTCAACTTGGAGAAATATATGTCTAATAAAATAATAGAAAGAATTAAGTATTCTGATCTTTTTTTTTTTTGAGGATGGGGGTGCATTAAAAAGGTTGCTAAATCTTTAAAGTTCTTAAAATACAAAAAAATCTGTAACGTAACCATCTCGGAATATGGGGCACGTAAATTTAAAGTATGATATTAGTACATCAGCTATTTTTCGCGAAGCTCGGTTAGAAACAGTACTTAAACGCTAGCATCATCAGAGTTACAATAAGACATTAGTTTGGGAGCCGAGAATTTAGCCCTTCGTAGGCACACGCATGTCAGCTGAACATATTAACTGAAATTTTAAGAAGCGTTTTTAATTTATTAATCGGGGAGTGGTTAAGTCCTTATACGAGGCGTCTTACGCTTAATTTTTAAATTGAGTAAATTCATTGAACTAACTGTGTTTCCAAGGTCTTTAGAAAAAATAAAAATTGTGAGAGGTGATTTTAGTAAATGTGTTATGTCAGTTCTCAAACTTTGAGGCAAATCATAATTTTTGAGAATACGTTGCGAACGCAAATTTAAGTTTACTATTGGTGTGAACTATATATTTTTGTTCTAAATTTTTTCAAATTAAAAGATGACGACATTTGTTTAGTGTACCATCTTGATGTCTCTGTTGATAGATTTTTGTTTTCATCTGTCATGATTATTTGTAGCAGTTTAATGGTAAAGCAATGCTTTATTGCGCTCAATTTGTGTGTAATAACTGAAGCTAATGTAGTTTAACAAATTTTTTAAGGATAATAAGTAACAAGTTTTCAAAATTAGAATTGAGTATGATATTCTATAGGTAGGGATTTTTGAAGAAATTTGTAAATGGAGAACCATATTGAATTATAACATCAGGTTAGGATTAAAAACTTCTTGTTGGCATTTTCTAGAATCATACATGCGCATCGACCGACGCTATTTTTTATTCTAGACATTTGTATTCTGCATCATGCATTTTCGGTTGCGCCAAGAACCTACAAGCGTAATATATACAAAAATGGATTCAGATTATTTAAGTCCCCAAAAGTATCATTTGAAACTGAAGTCAGCTTAGAAGGGCAATTTAAAAACAATTGTGGACTTGGGTTGTTATTAATTTACTCTTATACTAGATCAAACTCCAATAAACTGCTGCACAGTTTCAAAAAATAAGACTGTCAAAAACTGTGGGAGGTTTGCTGTCTCCATTTTGATCAATGCATTTAGGACTAAAAGAATGTTGCATGTTTCAATTTTGTGTCTTGCCCAAATTGCTACTTTGCTTTTAAGGATAATCACAATATTAACAAGTCTTCTATGTTGACAATATCCAGAGTTCAATCTATGTATATTTGCTGTTGCTAAGCACTTTATTGCTAACCTAATCATCGAAAGTCAATTTACATCTATTGATCATTATCTTCAAGGCATGATTATTGTATTATGGAGACAAAACTTGCATTCTGATCAAACAATTCTATATTTTTCATACGTGTAGGTAATCCGGTTTCCTGAACGCGATAAAAATTTTTTGTGTAAAGAAAGCAATTGAGTAAGATTTTTTTGTGAAAATAAGGCAGATGATGTATCAATAATCTTCGCGAGTTTTTGATTGATGTAGTATCTGTCGTATTTAGTGTATCAGCATGTATGTACAAGAAAAAAGATATTACATTCATGCAACTTAAGTTAGCAACGCATATGTCAAATTATCTAATAAAAACATACATAAGAATTTTTATGATTCTAAACCGTAACTTTTTTCTGACAAAATAATCCTCATAGATTGCTTTGAAAATCTATACATTTTTTCTAAGTGAAATGTAAATTTGAGCCATTGATTTTTCTGCAAAAGTACGAAAGTATAACAAAAACACTTTTCCTATTTGGAAGTTACACCAAAATATTATCAAATTAAATTAGAAAAACTGGATATAAAGAATTGAACATGAATGGCTCGATCCATCGGGCTAAAGTTTTTAAATCTTTTAATTTGAATATATTGAGTGATTGATATACGGCAATTAGGTGAATTGGACACTTTTCTACAAAATCAGTTTCTGTTTATGCAATATGTAATGCACACGGACCTAAAAAATTTCGATAAATATAGTGATGTCTCCCGCTATATTGTCCTTTACTTTTTAATCGGGTTGCAACTGGAACACAGCTAATGTAATGAGTGACACGCATTTTTATCAATAAAACTTTTTTACTGGCATCAAAAAGATAAATTACGAATTTCTGGTCCAAAAGTGTGTCTTAAAAAGTACTGATTTTTGTCTTCAATGACGTCAATTCACTTAATTTTCTATTTATTTATTTCTCGAGTTGCTTTATTGTCTGGAATCCTTACATTATTTTTACATATCTTCCAATAATAAGACGTATATAAAAGTACGCTTCTGATGTAAGAATAAATTTATTTTATATGAATCATAATTTCCTTTTCTTGAACGAAATGCAATACATATAAAAGCCATTTGATTTCTCCCTTTCGTATGAACTACTGAATTGAGACGTTTTAAATTCATATTCTAACATAACTCCATAATCACTGTTTTATAGGATAGTCATTAATCAACGATAATCCTCATAATGCTTTCATTGATACCGCTACTCTTGGTTTTGATAGGTTGGACAAATGCTAGTGATATTTTAGGCCAAGTTCAAACCACAGCAACTGGTTGTGGTCTTTCAGGTCTTTCGTCCACAGCAGGTTTTAATGCTAAATTTTATTCCTATTCAATTAGTGATACTACGGATTATTCCCAAACCAATTTCTATGCTGGCGGATATAGTTCAGGCAATGTTGTTACCACCGCTTCCAATGTTATTTCTCCAAATTTTAAATACCAAGATGCTGCTACTTACGTTGCAGAAACTGAATTATACGGGGCCTCAATTGACGTTACCAATTTTACTATGGAGTTAACTGGTTACTTCTACGGTAAGTTTAATCATATCACTCATATTTTGATATTTGAATTTTTTATAAACAAATAATACTAACATACAATTCAACTTTACAGCTGAAACTACTGGTATTTACTCTTTTTCACTTAATGAAGTCGATGATGGTGTTATGGTGTGGATGGCCAATGGTGCTTTTGATTGTTGTAACCCAAGTATCGTTCCAATTGATAATGCAGATGTTTCAGTTCTATTTTCGACTAAAGATTGGAATGCTGGCTCGGGTCCCAGAGAATCGTGGGTGTATATGGAGGGTGGTTTTTACTATCCCATGAGAATTGTGTACGTTAATGTTGTTTCAGATGCTGGTCTCGATTTTAGCATAAATACACCAAATGGCGAAACTGTTGATATTGGCTCTTTTGTTTATCAGTTAAGTGGTGAACCAAATTCTGATCAATGTAGCTCAACTGTTTTTTCTACTTTCATGTCTTCTTCAACATCCTACGATGTCGAAATCTTCCCAGGTTCAACCATATACAGTGTTGAGACAATAGTTCTTCCATCGTCGGAAGTTGCTTCAACCTATATTTTGGAAATTATAGGTGTTGATTCAGTCGCTGAAACACTTTATAGTACTACCACTTGGAATGAATCATATTCATCAACTTTTACTCTTAACTCAGGATCTGTATTTAGTGGAGTTACCGAAGCTGTTGAAGTTATTGTTGTCGATGTTCCGGCTCTTTCAACAACGACTTCAACTTGGGGAAGTAGTTACATAGGTACTGTGACAGCAACAGAAACAGTTACACTTGCTGATGGTTCAGTAGTTGAATCTAATATTATTGTCATTGAAGAACCATCACCCTCTCTTACAACAACGACTTCAACTTGGGGAAGTAGTTACATAGGTACTGTGACAGAAACAGAAACAGTTACACTTGCCGATGGTTCAGTAGTTGAATCTAAGATTGTTGTCATTGAAGAACCATCATCCTCTCTTACTAGTGTGTCTCAATGGAACAAGGCATATACCTCTACTCTTACCAGTATCTTTGAAACCATTATTGGAGGCAATACTATAACTTCAACCGAAATAATTTTGGAGGTGCCATCTTATTCTCAATCGGTGTCTTATTGGTCCAAGGAATACTTTTATACATTAACGGAAACAATGGATATATCCGATGCTTTTGGAGTTATCTCACAAACCACCTACTACGTTGTTGAAAGACCATATCTTTCTACTACTACATCACATTGGGATAAACCATTTACTTCAACTGCTACTAATTTGGTTACTTATGTTGGTTCTGATGGGTTTGCTGTCACTTCGTCTGAAGTTATTGTCGAACTTCCTTACAGCTCTGGACTTATTGAATCATGGTCTACATCCACAGTCACTGGTAGCTGTGGTATTAATGGTACCACCACTTCATTTTTAACTACTACAAATACTGCTGGTGAAACAACCACTATTGGAGTGGAGATTGTCAATACTGAGAATTCAGAATGTTATCTACCCCCTGGACCGTCCACATCCTCATCTTCCAGTATTGTTTCATCTGCCTTATCGTCCATTATTCCAATCGTAGCATCGACTACATCAACTGTTCCAGTTACTGAGTGTACCTCATCCAGCTACACCACCACCGAAGTTGTGACTGGCAGTAATGGTTCTTCATCATCCATCATTGTTGTCGTTGTCGAAACTCCAGCATCATCATGTGTTGTTTTATCTACTACTACATCAACTGTTCCAGTTACAGAGGGTACCTCATCCAGTTACACCACCACCGAAGTTGTGACTGGCAGTAATGGTTCCTCATCATCCGTCATTGTTGTCGTTGTCGAAACTCCAGCATCATCATATGTTGTTTTATCTACTACTACATCAACTGTTCCAGTTACAGAGGGTACCTCATCCAGCTACACCAGCTACACCACCACCGAAGTTGTGACTGGCAGTAATGGTTCCTCATCATCCGTCATTGTTGTCGTTGTCGAAACTCCAGCATCATCATATGTTGTTTTATCTACTACTACATCAACTGTTCCACTTACAGAGGGTACCTCATCCAGTTACACCACCACCGAAGTTGTGACTGGCAGTAATGGTTCTTCATCATCCGTCATTGTTGTCGTTGTCGAAACTCCAGCATCATCATATGTTGTTTTATCTACTACTACATCAACTGTTCCAGTTACAGGGGGTACCTCATCCAGCTACACCAGCTACACCACCACCGAAGTTGTGACTGGCAGTAATGGTTCCTCATCATCCGTCATTGTTGTCGTTGTCGAAACTCCAGCATCATCACGTGTTGTTTTATCTACTACTACATCAACTGTTCCAGTTACAGAGGGTACCTCATCCAGCTACACCACCACCGAAGTTGTGACTGGCAGTAATGGTTCTTCATCATCCATCATTGTTGTCGTTGTCGAAACTCCAGCATCATCATATGTTGTTTTATCTGCTACTACATCAACTGTTCCAGTTACAGAGGGTACCTCATCCAGCTACACCAGCTACACCACCACCGAAGTTGTGACTGGCAGTAATGGTTCCTCATCATCCGTCATTGTTGTCGTTGTCGAAACTCCAGCATCGTCACGTGTTGTTTTATCTACTACTACATCAACTGTTCCAGTTACAGAGGGTACCTCATCCAGTTACACCACCACCGAAGTTGTGACTGGCAGTAATGGTTCCTCATCATCCGTCATTGTTGTCGTTGTCGAAACTCCAGCATCATCATATGTTGTTTTATCTACTACTACATCAACTGTTCCAGTTACAGAGGGTACCTCATCCAGCTACACCAGCTACACCACCACCGAAGTTGTGACTGGCAGTAATGGTTCCTCATCATCCGTCATTGTTGTCGTTGTCGAAACTCCAGCATCGTCACGTGTTGTTTTATCTACTACTACATCAACTGTTCCAGTTACAGAGGGTACCTCATCCAGTTACACCACCACCGAAGTTGTGACTGGCAGTAATGGTTCCTCATCATCCGTCATTGTTGTCGTTGTCGAAACTCCAGCATCATCATATGTTGTTTTATCTACTACTACATCAACTGTTCCAGTTACAGAGGGTACCTCATCCAGCTACACCAGCTACACCACCACCGAAGTTGTGACTGGCAGTAATGGTTC
>PPNM03000114.1:0-12582 GCA_003707275.3 Kregervanrija fluxuum | reverse complement strand
ACATTTATTTACAACTTCTGAGTCTAAATCGATTACACGATTTCTAATAGTAAGTATTAACTTATCTATCTACGGGACCACACCTGTAATCGTTCCTCCTGTGAGCGTTATCCTAATCATCATATGTTGGAAGTAGATGATTACAAATAACACTACACCCTACTGGAGGAGGTGTGGGATTTCAATATAAAATTCTTAATGTTCCAATAGATTAAATCTAATAATTAAAATACAATCAAAATAATAATCTCCTTAAAGTATTAGTAAATTGATGAAGGGGTTAATCCATTAATCCGGAGAAATAACTATTAGTGAATCTCGGTTTCTTACAGTCCATAGAATTGGGAGATTAGTGTAGTGGTTATCATACCAGCCTTCCAAGCCGGTGACATGGGTTCGAATCCCGTATCTCTCACAATTGCCAATTCTTTTTTTTCACCCGGAAAAGTTTTTTTTTTGCTTTAGTGATTGATGTCAAAAAAAAGATCTTGTTTCAAATGATTTTCTTCTCTAGAATGTCTAACTTGTTAATTTATTGAATAATTATTTATGAATACGAACGCTATCTGGGTTATGTTCAAAACAACTGTATTGTATTAGAATACCTGTTTTATCGCTATGTTATAAATTGTTTCTTAATCTAGATCTGCATTCTGTGTAAATTAGATATAATTTTACCAAAATATTGTAATTGGATAGCATGTTGTTGTAACCTGGGGAAATTGTATGGTTAGTCGATTATTATGGTTCCTATTGTTAGGTTAATTAAAGTCATTCCATTGTTGTCTTTACATGCATAACCCGTGTAGGAGAAACCAATGAAATCAAAGTATTTGAATATTAAGTTGAAGTCTAGACAAAAGATGAACAATTGCAGTTAATGAAAATTAAATCAAAATTGTCTATAAATACGTACTATTCCTTTTTTTAGTGTCTACTTGCTTTACAACCTTTTGTTTTTCTATCTTTTGGAGAGAGATCTTTAAATAAAAATTGAATACAATTTAATTATACTTTGTTCTTTCTTTTATTTACAACTTCTGAGTATAAATCGATTACAAGATAACTAATAGCAAGTATTAACTTATCTGTCTACGGGACCACACCTGTAATCTTTCCTCCTGTGAGAGTTATCCTAATCATCATATGTTGGGAGTAGATGATTACAAATAATACTGCATCCTACTGGAGCAGGTGTAGGATTTCAATATAAAATCCTTAATGTCCTATTACATATCACAAGTTTTTGTTCGTATTTATTTTATATAGTTTATTTAAATATAGGATAAATAGCAGCCAATAGTGATCTCTTTGTTACTATTCTATGACTATTTATCTTCTATTAACCATATTTTTTTAACTACGACAATTTGGCAAAAGTATCTTCAAGTTCTGTTGGAGCCAGCAAAAAAAACTTGCTAGATTGGGATATTTATTACATAGTTGTGTACTTATCATCGAGACTATAATCTAGATTATACACCTATCATATTTTGTTGAAAACAAAGACAACTAATTATAATAACCAAGTCCAATTACTTAATTATGTTAAATTCGTAAAATGGGGAATAAATAATTATTGTTGAATTTGACGGATCTGAAAGAACCAAGATTATTATCTGCCATTGTCCTCTTTTCCTTGGACAGTCGATTATGCCTGCATTGGCAGATAACCTTAAGACTGCTTATGAAATAACCTTAGTTCTTTCATGATTAGTGGTAGATTTTCAACTGAAATATCTACTTCTAAACTTCTCTATGGGGTGCGTTAAAAAGCTTGAATTCCAATATTGTTATTGTTTTCCAGCAATTTAATAGAATTGCAGTCAGTGCCTTTTTTAGAGTGGAGATCTAAAGTAATTAAATTTATCTTCTATTTTTCTTAGTATTTATGTTTGAGATCATATTTGACTCTGTTAGTCATCAATATTTTTAACTATGTTGATTAGTGTCGGAGGACGGGTTAGCCAACCTGTATATCTCCTACCTTAGGCACATTTATGAAATAAATAGCATGGGTAGACGTGCCACGGGGCATCCCCTCCATCCCCCGTTAAGAGGTCCTAAACTGTTAATAAAGTAGTTGCCGTCTTTGGTATCAGCTAAGTAAAATATATATTGGGAACTAAAGTCTTATGAATTATTACTAAGTTGTAAACTTTTAATACGGGTCCTCACTCAAAAGAAACTAAACAGGTTATAAAACTATATAAAATAAGTGGCAAATTACATATTCTTATAGACTATAGACTACAATTTTAACACAATATTTGTGGATAATTAATTGTGGCCATACTGATAAACATCAGTCACTGGCCCCTCGATAACAGCAGTGATAATTTTGTTATTAACACCGATAATGTCAAATAAAATCTTTGACGAGATGAATTAATATTTTTAATAAATCTAATGTGAAGAATATTATGTTCTTGGAATTATATATGCCACGGACCAAAATTGACATCGTAATATGTCCTTTAATGCATGATATAAAAAGTTCCAACACACCCTCCTTCATTCAAGTAACTTAATTAATAATAGTAAACTGTTTCTAATAGGATTCATTATCTTGATGTTAACAGTGTTGGTTAGAATATCTGCAAGTTGATCTTCACATTTAACTCTAAAATGTCAGCTGATGTTAGCGTTTTAAAATTTTCAATAATGGCCTTCATCCTACCTAAGTAATGTTTTGATTGTGACGAAAAATTTGCAAAGGTAATTGTATCTATAACAGATTGATCCTCCACATATAAAATGGGTTTGATAACCAAATTATTTGGATCACTAGTAAATTTCATTAATTCTTGAAACCAAACAATTTCATTTGTTCCAAGGAATAATGCGTGTGATTCGGCTTCAGCAGATGATTAACAATCAAATGCTGTGTATTTGGTAGTCCAATTTATTGGTCAACCATTAATAATTGTAATAAAGGCATTCACTGATTTCCTTTTCAAAATGTCGTGCGCACAATCACTATCAGTATAACATATTAAACAATTTAAATTGAGGTCTGTGTTTCCGTATCCAATTTCATAGTTACAAGAAAAATAACAGTAGTTAGCAACTCGGTACAATTGTTTAAATAGTATTTGATGTGCAAATCTGGCAAGGTAATTAATAGGGTAACTATATCAGGTCCAGTCATTGTTTATAAATATAAAAGCACCCCAATAATACTCCGATATTTCGTTATCGCATTTTTAAACTCCAATTTGTTCAATTAAAGATGTTTATCATCTATATCAAAATAAAAATTTGGAGTTCCTACTCCTCTTTGGTATTTGTATATTTAATATTTACATAAATTGTTCAATGTAATCTTTTTGTGAAATCGTATTTTGAGTGACTTTGCTGTCTTTGTTTTGCTTTACCACTAAATTATACTAAAAAATTTTGCCTACCGTCTTTATTTGGGTTTATTATTTTAGAAACATATTGAGCTTTAAGTATATATAAGACAAACGATAAAGCACGATTTGTTTTTGCCGTAACAACAAAGGCATCCACAAAAATATCACTAACACAGACAATAGTATTGTTTCTTGATAGTCTAAATGTTGATGAAAAACAACAGTCAGTTTCGAATCCAATTTTGGCCAAAAACCCGCTGATTGTCTCATGCGATAACCGTCCAGATTTTCTAAGTTCATGGAGGGCTCTATATAGCTTGCATAATACTTGCTTGCCATTTGAGCATTTCTTAGTGTTGACACGTAATAGGGCGCAAATACAAAATGGAATCAAGCAAGCAATTGAGATACTCAGTCTTTATATTTATTTGTTGGAAATGCCAATCTTGAGCACAATGTGATAATATTAAGCGTGTAATTTCAGGACGGCGGGTGGAGGGAATGTAACATTGTAAGTATTCATCGTTTGTAAATCACATAGAGAAACAAGGCGACTTTACGACAACGACCCAATGACTTGATATGGTTTTCTTTCTGTAATCCTTTTTCAATAGGTCTTCATCGATGACTAAGGGTAATTTGTCCCAAATGTTAGAAGTACAGTGAGATTCTAATCCTGAACTAATAGCCGCAGTCCACTATTTTGAGAACGGACGAGTAGCAGCATCATAGTAAGCTTTTCAGCAATGTATTGGCGCTTGAACGGTAATGGGTCCGTCTTCTTGACGTTTTCCCCTCTGAATCTAGAAAATTTTTGCTCCGAAAGTGATGGCTGTTAAATTTTCCATCCTCTGCTTCCTCATTTTCTTCTGTAGTGTCTTCTTCTTCATTGATATTTTCTTTGGTTTCAGTGTATTCAATGTATTAATGACTTGATTGTTCAGGTTCTCGAGTACCAGCGTCAACATATCGTTCTATATCCATGTCATAGTCCTCGCCTAAGTTAATTTGCATTGGCGGACCGTCATATGGAGGATCCTATGATGTAGGCGAGAGTATGATCAGTTCATTTTCAGTAGATGTACCTGTTTTGGAAGCTGAAGTGGAACTATTTTTAGATGACTCGTGATCTTCTGGAGAAGTGTCCCCATGAGTGTTAAAAGCAGAAGCATAATTGGAGTTATCACTTTCGATATGAGAATCTAAGCGATATATTGAAATAATGCCGTCTTCGCTTGGTTCTCTAGTGTCGTCATTGTGGTCAATTGAATCTAAATTAGCATCCTTAGCACATATTCTCTTTTATCTTCCTCGAATTCAAATTGAGCTTCTAATTCATTTATGTCGTTGTCAGTGTGAGATTTTGATTCATTCATGATAGAAACATTTAAAGAATTGTAGTCATCTATTGGGAAAATGGCCATTGTATCTATTGATGTATCATTTTAAGATATCATATACAGTGGAGTATTAGGAAAAATTGAACATGTCTTGTATATTCAAAAAATCCGTCTGATAAATCTCCTGGTATTTCGGATATAAAAAATATACCGTATGCATCTGCAAAGATACATCTCAAATGAGCTCTAGTGTCTAATTTTTATCACCTCCATAAGGTGGTATAGTGACTGAACATTGTTCACCAAGGTTGTGGAAATATTTGAGGTTAATTGGTCTATATCGAATTTTATTTGACGGCGAATCTCGTAGATTTGGATTATATATATAGTTCCTAAGATACGAATTCTAGATAACAGCATCGGGTCAGAATTGAGGAGGAACTTTATCAGCATGCAATATAGTTCTGCAGTTATTGAAAATTGTCAAATTGATTCTTTCATCATTACCATTTGAAGCTGGAGTATAACCTGGTGTGTAATGATGTTCAATACCTTTATCTATAAATAACCCTAAAACATCATCTGCAAAATATTTTGTACCTTTGTCTGAAAAAATTCTAAAACTCTATTTGGAAAAATTGATCACCCAATTCACGTAATGCTTCACATTTTCATATACTTGTGATTTCTTATACATTAGGTACACTTTGGTGTAACCTGTAAAAGCACATTTGAGAGAAATAAATATTTATGGGTTTTCTTTTTGACATATTTATTGTTTACCTGCAATGTCACTATAAATTTTAGCAAATGGAGTTTTTGGTTCTGTACTTGTGTTTTAAGAATTGAATAGCACCAGCTCTACGAGCCTTTACCAATTTACAAGCAACACATCCGTCGTCATTGATAATTTCATTTACTATGAAAAACGTTCTAAAATTAAACAAAATTCAGTTAATTTTCGAGCATGTTGGTGCCAAATCATTACTAGATTCAATCAATTACAAAACGATTTTTGCAAATCAGAAAGACAAAAGAGGATTGAATATTAAAAATTTGCTACTTAGTAACAGTTGATAAGACTTTAGTTCTCCATACATATTTTAAATAAAACAAGGGTAAGTACTTTATTAACGGTTTAAGATATCGTAACTGAGGTTACATGGGACGTCCGTGGCACGTCTAGCTATACTGGTTATTTCATAACTGTGCCTAAGGAATAATATATCCCGGTTGGCTGACCCGTCCTCTGATATGGCACCCATACTTGGAGCATCATAAACGCCCAATTTTACTATTACTAAAATTTTGAAATTATTTTGTTTTAGTCAGTTTTCATGTTATCTAATTCCGGTCTAGAAGAATTAACCAAGCTCATTGCTCAAGTATCTTTGGATAATGAACAACTCGCTAAGGAAATCAAAGCCAGAGATAAAAAAATTGAAGGAATGGGTGAAGTTTTAACTCTACTTATCTCCGTCGATGAAAGAGAAAACCAAGCCAAACCTGAAAAGAAATTTCAAAACATTCTTAAATTGGAGAAAGCTCAAAATCTTGATTCTACAATCATTTTGTTTATTGGACTTGTTTGAAGAAAATTTAAATTAACAAACTGTTGAAGAATTTTTCAAAAATGTTGAGGCTCAAAATAAGTCGTTTTTCATGAATAAAGAAAAGAAGAAAGTTTAAATGACTTGATTAGATCAATGCTTGAACCAGGCTACCATTAAACTGTTGATAAGAGTTATTTTTTGCCTGAAAATGAGGCTATTTCGGCTGCTGATATTATGTTACAACTTAAAGATCGTGCAGTTTGTAACAATCTAGCTGAAGAAAACTTCAAATCTATTCTTAGTAAAATGAGTTTAGGCATCGACTATCTTACAATTGATGAATATTTTTGAAGGTGTATATATTTAACCAGCAAATCAAATTTACTGAGGTCAACGTTACTGGAAATGTTATCACTGGTATTCTATTTAGAAACTAGGTGGTCCTTATAATAATTATGTAAATAAACTAGACGGTGGTCTTGGTGAAATTACAGACACATCTGAGTGTTTTGACAATATCGAGGATTACAAACAAGACATAAATCAAGAATTCAAGCGAATGAAATTTCAACTCTCTTCTGCAGATGTGAGGAAGGATTACACTTAGAAGAGAAAAAAACCACCACCATTCACTTCTCCAACTACAACTCAATCAAATTCAATTGTAGCATCATCTGAAATTCGTTCATCAAGAATGAGGGCTGACAACATCAAGTTTAGAAAAACCAAAGAAGTCTATAATTTGGAGTTTATAGACGGTAAAAGATCTATTGCCAGGCTTCACACTTGCAATAATTGATTCTGGTGCTAGTGGTATTATCGCTCTAAATAAGAAATTATGACATTAATATAAAGATCTCGACAATCAACAATCTTTGATTGCTGAACCTTTTGATGGCTGGCAAATTTATGCAAAAGGAATAGGATATCATCCTATATTTTGATGGTAATTATGTTCCCATCCCACGTTTTTTATTTCTAGTGCTAAAAGGACAATTATAGCTGAAGAGAATTAATTAAATGCTAAGATTCAATGCAACACATGATCAAACCGAAGTCCAAATTTGTTGTATATAAAGATGTTAAAATCCCATTGAAGGTTCAAAATAAATTTACTTTTTTCCCAGACAATACGTTTCTAATTAAGATCGTCATACAGTTTAATAATGTTCACTTACGTTTGGACATCTGAATCCCGGATCGTCACTTGAATCAATTAACGATAAAAGTATCAGTGCTCGTGAAAAAGACGAGAAGGGACTGAATAAAAGTATCAAACAAGATGGGTGTGTTGCGTGTAAATTAGGAAACGCTCGCAGATGTGACACCGTTCCATCATCAAAGCATAAGTACATCCGAAGTGCCGTTTCCCAGAGTTTATAGTGATGTTGCTCAAGTTAACATTAAATATGTTTGCAAAAACGAACACAAATATTTCATTTCTTTCAAATGTGCTTTCACAAGGTTTGCCGAGGTTCATTTAATGTATTAGAAATCCGAAGTTTATGACAAAGTGAAATGTTACGTGTATTGGGTGAACAATCAATTTTTTCCAAATAGAATTTTAGAATTTTTTCACAGACAAAGGTACAGAATATTTTGCGGATGATGTTTTAGGGTTATTTATAGATAAAGGTATTTAACATCATTACACACCAGGTTATTCTCCAACTTTAAATGGAAATACTGAACGAATTAATTTAATTATTATTGACTGCAGAACCATGTTGCATGCGGGTAAGTTCTCACCTGAACTTTGGCCTGATGCTATTATTTATAGTAAGAAATTTTATTCATACTCCATCCTTGAAGGACTCTCCTGCAGATATGTTAGGGTATACGCCAAACGACTGCAAGCAGTTACATATTTTTGGTGAACATGTGCACTAACTATACCGCCATATGATGGAAATACATTGCGGACGAGACCTTGCACTAGTTTATGTCTTGTTTATGATGTGGACACCTTCGGTCATATTATTTTTTGTCCCTGACGAGGCCAACGATCTGTTTGAAGGTTTCTTTGAATATACACGACATGTTCAGTTTTTTCCCAATAATCACCTGTACATGATGTATCAAGATACCACAAATGATTCACCTATGGAATATACTAATTACTTAGATGATTTAATGAATGAAGATTTCCCACATGATCAATTGATGAGAAAAATCAATGATTAAAAGTCGTTAGTCTGGAACTCAGGTGATGGGAATAGAGAAGATATACACGTGGATAACACATAAGATTCATCTAATGATAGCCAAGGAGATTTATAATAGAATCTTAGACAATATTGACGGTTAAAAAAACCTACAATTGAACAAACAACTATTGATAATGGACACAATTCAGAGACAGACACTCATACCGATATTCAATCAAATGCAGAGGCTATTTCAATTTACAGTTTAAATTCGAATCACAATGATGCACCCAGTTATGATTCCGACTGCATTCCTAGTGATACTTCTCAAGCACTTGAAGCAAAACCGTCTCTTCTAATATTCTTACTTCATCTTCTGACACATATAATGATGCTGAACATGAACTGATAATAGCTTTGTCTCCCACCCAGGAACTGAAACCTACAATGTCACCTTTTCGCCAACTCTCCATCTTGAAATAGCTCGTTTAATCCTATACTATTGCTCATCTAACCACTCGCACTTTCAACAGATTAAAACTGTGAAAATTATGTTTAATTTTGAAAAGTGTAATAGCAAATGTTTGAATAGTCGAAAAGAATCAATTGATTGGCTAATAATTAATTGAAATCTTGAATTAACTAAAAGGCAATGATAACCGAGATAACTTATAGAATAGGAAATTACCGATATGTTAATCTATCAAGATAGCTTATCAAGATAACAGATTATAAATGAAGGTAAAACAGCCAACCATATTGATGAAAGGTCTGGACTAAGGAATAAGACTTTATAATTAAAATAACATAAATAGGACATGATTTCTATTTATTTAATTTATAACTTTAAATAGTTTTTATAAAGTATCAATATATACTATAGAATATTTATCTATAGCCAACCAATAAAACTACAATTAAAACAAAAACTGTGTATCCTAACAGTTTGATAGATACCATTTTGTATATTACTCCACCACTAGGCGGTACTACTTGAAATTATCCCGTAGGTAATAGGGGGTTTTACGAGCTTAATAATGTTCTTTATGGGCTGAAACAATCTGGACAGTTATGGGATGAAAATATTAGTGGTTTTTAGCCAATATTGGTTTCGAAACAGATTCTTGTTTTCCATTAACCTTTTGACTATCAAAGAACAATAATGTTGTTTGCGTTATTGGTATTTTTGCGGACAATTTCATAATAGCTAAATTTTTTATCAGTAGTTTTAGATAAACTTAAAGCTGAATGCGTTGTTAGAAATATCGATCCAACGAATGGCAGTTAGAAATTCTTCGGTAAGGATTTAATAGTTTGAAAGAACACAACAAACAGATGCATACAAATTTCATTGTCTGAGAAGAACTACATGGAACACTCAAAGTTGAAACACCATAGACCCCCAGTTTTCCTTTAGACACAGATCATGAACATTTGGAGTTGAACAAACAAGAAATTATGGAGGCAATCACTAAATATCGATGTGTAATGGGAGTATTACTCTATTCATTTACAATTACTAGTCTGATACCACTTATATCACATATGGTATTAACTACCTTGCTAGATTTGCTAAATACCCATACCAAAAGATTTTTAAATAATTATCTCGAATTGCTAACTATTGTTATTTCATTCGCAATTGGGAAATTGTATAAGGAAAATCAAATAATGATCCTAGGTGTTTAATAAGTTATACAGATAGTGATTATGCTCAGGATATTGTTAATAGAAAATCGATGAATGGTTTCATGACAATACTTAGTGGTGCACCAGTGAATCGGGGTGCTAAATATACTTCTTTCGTATGCAAACCTTCTACTGAAGCTGAACTACAGGCACTATTACTTGGTACAAATGGGATAGTATGCTTTAAGAAGCTCATGAAGTTCATTCGTAACATTAATAACTTAACCTATACACCCATTGTCTATGTTGGTAATCAATCCGCTATCAATACGGTTACATTTGCTAACTATTCATCAAAATCTAAACACTGCATTGTAAGATTAAAAATCATTATTGAAAGGTTCAAGACACTCAAGTATTTTGACAGTTTTGATATATCTCAAGTTAAAAGTGGAGAACAACTAGCAGACATATCAACAAAACCTGAGAAAATTAAAGTTATGAATCATATAAGAGGAAAGATTTTGAAACAAATTTAAGTTACCTGCATTAGGAAGGTGTGTCAGAACATCAATATAAATTGTATGTTATAATTCAATGGATTGTAATCCCTGTTCCTTTCACTGTCAAGGGTATTCTGATGGTTGTTTTTGTTTTAATTGTAGTTTTATTGGTTAGTTATAGATAACTATTCTATAGTATATATTGATACTTTATAAAAACTATTTAAAGTTATAAATTAAATAAATAGAAATCATGTCCTATTTATGTTATTTTAATTATAAAATTTTATTTTTTAATCCAGACCTTTCATCAATATGGTCGGCTGTTTTATCTTTATTTATAATCTAATATCTTGATAGACTATCCTGATAAGCTATCTCGATGGCTTAACATATCGGTAACTTCCTATTCTATAAGTCATATGGGTTACAATTGCCATTTAATTAATTCTAAACTTCAATTAATCATTAACCAGTTGAATATTTTTCAATTTCATATAGAACTTTTTATAGAACAACGAAATAGAATCAACAAAGAAGTCAAGACAACTTATTATCTTTGTCCAGAATTGTTATATAATTAAAAAGGAACAAGATATAAAAATATATAAAAAAAGTGGGAAATTACATATTCTTATAGACAACAATTTTAAGCACAATATTTGTCAATGACTGATTGTGGCCACACTGATAAACATCAATCATTGGCATCGATAACAGTAGTAATAAATTTGTTATTAACACCGATAATGTCAAATAAAGTCTTTGAGGAGATGAATTAATATTTTTAATAAATCTCATGTGAAGAATATTATGTTCTTGAAATTATTTATGCCATAAAATCACAATAATGTCATAGTATGATTCCAGAAGATGGATTAACTTCCTGGATAGCTTCCATATTAAGTACTATGTAAGAATAAGTGATAGTATTCAACACCTAAGTATAATCTTAATCTTATACTCAATAATCCAGGTTCCTCGCCAGTTGGCATCCCCCCTAGCCTAAACTAAAAGGCCTTTCTTAATAAGTAAAGAACAAGTTACTTACTATAGATAGTTGGTTCTAATCTCTTGTTAAATGTAACTTTTGTCTTTTGTACTATTTACTAAAATATATTAATTGTGAAAATTATGTTATATTCGAAAAGTATAACAGTAGCAAATGTTTGTGTCACAACATAATATGAAACATCAGAGTAGTTTCATCTTATCTGAAACATTAGTTTATCAAATGGGTTATGTTTCATGTCGGTTATCGTAGACACAATTAAACACACACAAGTACTGTGTTAAAATTGTTCTCTATAAGAATGGATAAATTCCCATTCTCCTTTGTCTTTATATTTATATATATCTTTAAATGTTTCCTTTTAGACGAGAGAATTAATTTATGTTGGAATCTGAGGAAATTGTATGGTTAGTCAATTATTATGGTTTTTATTGTTGGGCTAACTAATGCCATTCCATTGTTTACACTATGTGCATAACTCCTGTAGGAGAAACCAATGAAATCAAAGTATTTGAGTTGAAGTCTAGACAAAATATTGTTGGAACCTGGGGAAATTGTATCACTAAATCAATTAATATGGTTCCTATTTTTAGGTTAATTAATGCCATTCCATTGTTTTACACTACATGCATAACCCCTGTAGAAGAAAACAATGAGATCAAAGTAATCATTGATAATGATATTATTTATGTGGCCACATTCATTTAATCGGATATTGGGATGAAGTCTAGACAAAGAAATGAACAATTTCAATTAATGACAATTAAATTCAATTTACCTATATATATGTGGTATTCCAATTTTTAGTTTCTACCTGTTTCACAATCTTTTTCTTTTCTCTCTTTTGGAGAGATCTTTTTATACAAATTGAATACAATTTAATTTTACTTTGTTCTTACATTTATTTACAACTTCTGAGTATAAATCGATTACACGATTTCTAATAGTAAGTATTAACTTATCTATCTACGGGACCACACCTGTAATCGTTCCTCCTGTGAGCGTTATCCTAATCATCATATGTTGGAAGTAGATGATTACA
>PPNM03000113.1:0-12614 GCA_003707275.3 Kregervanrija fluxuum | reverse complement strand
AATAAGAGAAGTCCCACTAATATTTTATTCAGCCTATACATCATATATTAATACTGGTTATTATTAATGAAATTATATAGTTCAATAAAATATTGTAAATCGTTTACATGTATTAACAAACTATTGTTGAATTTCGAGAACTGTACTAATATTTAAATTGTATCTTTAAAATTCGTTTTTAATAAAATTTATATTTTCTGTTGCTCTGTTTCCTTTTAGAAAATTCCTTTTTTTTATTTCAGTTTGGAGGAAATTAAATTAAAATGGAAGATGCAAGCTGCGGGATGTCATATTTCTTTGGAGCTTCAGTATTTCATTTAGAGATGGATTTCTAGGGTGAATCTACCCGATAATAAAATTTTGAAAAGGTTTTTTACAATTATATTATACCAAACAAGTATATTTTTGTAGATCTTTTCCTCAGAATGAGTATTTAATTTTTTTTGTGACGCACACTCTTCACATTGCTTTAAAATAAAATTTCAGGTCAGAAACTGATTTTTTTCCGTCCCTTCAACAAATTTTATTCCTTATTTGTAAAAAATTTAAAAATTTATAACACGTTTCGCACTATTCGGATTTATTGCTTGCTGTTCCTGTTTTATACAAATTTCGTACTATTCGGATATTTTGGTAGTTCTTAGTTTGGACAATCTTTTTAAATGTTTTGCTCTATTACAAATGTCACTACCGCTATTTTTAAATTCTATAAAGTAATATCGTTTTTAAAAAAGTTTCAATATCGACCATTTTAATAGATTCTTGATATTAATTACTTAGGGCGGCAGGAGGACGATTCAATCAGAATTCTTAAGTACACTGGGACTATCAGTGCCTCGGTTTTATTGTCACATATGGTACATGTGTCCGCCATTTTACAATGATTCAGTTCCCAGCCTGGGTGACATCGTTTAAACTACATTCAGCTAATACGTTTTGCAAAGCAAGCTTGGAACTCAACGTAATATAATTCCGCTAATAGTACTTTTTGAAATTTAAAAAAAATGACTGCAGAATTTCCAATAGAGTAAAAAATTGAAATAGATTCAAATGTGTCCGAATAGTGCGAAACAGCTGTAGTACGAAGCAGTAAATCCGAATAGTGCGAAGCGCGTTATTAATAGATGACATTTTTATAAATATCGAATGAAATAGTCTAGAGCGAGGACAGAAAAAAATCAGTGGGTTTGTCAACTCAATACTATGCAATAGTCATGCGTCACATTCACTCCCAAAAAAATATTTGATTTTTCACATGTATATTCCAAGAGAAGATCTGCATAAAAATGGTTGCTTGATCGTGTATAATTATACTACTCTCAAAACAGCACTAAAAAGAAATGTCTAAAAATTTCAACACCAGGCATGCACTTTAGTAATTTATCTATTATGAAACTAAAAACTTAAAACAATTGTTGATTCATATTTCATGTAACGCAAATTAGACTAAACAAAACTGTGAGTATAAACCTAGTTTGATATATTAAGATATATTGAACACACAAATTTGGCGTTCAGGGATAAAAGGTTAGCAAAAGAAGTTTACGGTATCCAGGAAACTAATCTGTCCTCTTATAGTGAAATTAAAAAATTTTAGTGCGAGTTATTTTTCAGAGCGTTAGTTATTCCTGATATGTGTTCCATATATTATAAGCCGTCAATAACTAATTATTTTAAGCCATTCATCACGGATAAAACTTTTCTGAATATGAGGAACCCTACTTCTTCACTTTTTACTTTATTTTCCTTTTTTATTTTCTATATTAACATCAAATATGTATTTTTACTTTTCTAAAAATACATTTAAATAAAAAAAAAGACCAAACAAGGCAATTGAAAAAAAAGCTACAAAATTAAAAATATTCTAGTCAAATAACCCAACCAAATAAGAACTAATGAAAGCAGACATAGTTATAAAAATATGCAATATAAAATAAAACCTGCCTCTCTAATTAATAAACACTAAAATAGCAAACAAATCAATCCCTATAAACCAGGAAATTCATATGATGTTGGCCTCAGGATCATAAATAGACAACGAACTTGATCATCTTTCTTGTCCATAATATCCAATTTGACTTTGAGCAGAAGAACTAAAACAATTTCCAAATTGCTGGATCAAGCAGTCGCATCAACAACATAGAAGTTGGCGTGGACGACACCACAACGTCTGTAATATTTTTCCCAACTCTATCAGCTGATTCTATTCAAATCACAGTGATGATAGTCGTGGTAGCAATACCACCCGTGAAGTCCAAATATGTGGAGCATAAAGTAACCGTTTTTAAAGTAGTAATATAACTTGTAACGATTGATTCACCGGTTCCATCCGATAAACTATCATATGTAGCCGTCGCAAAATTCGAAGTCCATGCAGCAGAAACCACAATAGGATTGGAAAATGCTTTGTTCGACAACACTGATACGCCACTACTGGCCACTGTAACTAATTTCAACGTATATTTCGTAATCATATGCGTAGAATTATCATACGGACCAACAATCGAAACAGGAACCACGCTGAGTATCTCCGCAGGGGTATTTGGGTTACCGTTGGAGTCTGTAGTTGAGAAGCTGGATGTTTGTTCAGTGGTCACGGAACCGCTAACGATGGTGGTGGGTTAGTTGGGACAACGATGAAGACGTCAGTAATCGTGGTTGGGCTACCGTTGGAGTCGGCTATTGCGAAACTTAATATAAATTCAGTAGCCACGGAACCACCAGAGATGGTGGAGATACTGAGCGCAGTACTTAGAACTACGGTCACATATTCAGTCATAGTGGTTGGATGTCGATTAGTATCGGTTGTGGTAATTTTGGAGGTAAATGATGTTGAGATTGTACCACTGGTATCAGTTGCTGTCAATAATGTGCAAGTACCTGGAACTTCAATAACAACCTCAGTAAAGGTTCGGATATCACGATACGTGTTGAAAGAAGTATTATCCCAGTAAGAAGGAGTCAAAGTAAATATTTGTTGAGTAATGTTTTCAGATTGGCAACCTTCCTCAATATCCCCATGACTGTAAACGTTATTAAACTCACTAATTTCATTACCATTAGGATATATAAAATAAAAGTCCAAGCAGCTGACTCCATTACTGTTAATCAACATTATTCTTATCGGATAATAAATGCCTTCTTGCAAATACACATAAATTGACATATCATATGTGCCTTAAGTTTCTTGTTAAAAAAATGTGTGAATCCAAATAAGTTGATATATCAAATGTTTGCTCACAACAATCAAGTGCACCGTTACCAAACCAAACCATAATTCCGTTATCAAATTCTGTTAATTGCATGGTATCAATACCACTAGATTCAGCTAGATTAAAAGGATTATATTGAAGCTGTACACGAATAGGCAAACATGGAAGCTTCGAAACCTGGTGTCAGAAAAACTAAGTCCTTATTATATGAGAAACCAAAAACAGTCTCTAATTGATAACCAAATTTTATAGATAGAAATGTGAGAGCCAGTAAAAGCTGTATTCGTAGTTTATTTAAAAACATTTTGGTCGTTTTATAGCTATGATTAATATTCTGATGTGGGCAATAAAAAAAAACTTGTAAGAACAAGGTTGAGATATTATTATCGTTTTAAATTAATTTATAGTTTTTGAGAAAAATAATTAATGTATAAAGCTTTACTATCAGCTATAAATCATCCCGCAGCTGTACGTTTTTGAAATCATTATTTTAATTTGGGACAAAATACTTAATTTCATCTTAGTCAGCTGTTTTTTTGGTAACTCGGTAGTATACTAATACCTGAAATAATATTTCATTTTTTTAGTACTGTGAAAATGCTATGCATACTGCCCTTTTATCCGGTACTATTTATATATTTTGTTTTTAAGGTTGTATGCAGAAAATAAAAAGCAGTTTTATTACCGCTTGGGTATTGAGCTGAAACTTAATTTTAAAGAGTAAAAAACATGAGTGGAAAAGCAAAAGTACCCGAAAAAGATTTCATACGCATTAATTGCAAAAATTTATCCCTTACAAAGATTTCTCGTAAACAAACGGCAATCCCAAGAAAATAAGGAGTTGTTAAGGACGCACCATGGTTTACGTAGTTGGCGGAATTTCTTGTACCAATTTTCTGCACAGCGCTGACGCGAAAAAATAGGGATTTACACTTGGACTTATTATGTATTTTGCCAGCTTAAAGTGCATGAATTTAATAATTTATTTTGGATGCATAAATAATAACTTTCTATTTTACAGCAACTGCTACATTAGGCAAAAGCTCGCGATACATGTCCCCTCCCCTACTGTTCTAGTCGATAAATTTTGTCTTCAAATTATATTTTTAGGCAAAAAAGATTTTATCATGATGCAAGTTTTGTCTGTATAATACACTAATCATATCATTAATATATGTATTGGCTTTTATAAACCAGATCGACAATAAAGCAGCGACATTAACAAGTTAGTTGCATTTTGAACTCCCCAAAAACAACTTAACAATTATTGTGCCCGTGTCAATTATTAATTAAGCTGATTAAAAAAAGATAATTTCGCATTTGAATTTCGTTCTTAGAATTCAGTACAACATTCGGGGCTATATGCAAATTTAAACAACAATTGTTTGAACTTTTTATGACGCTAATAAGAAATTTAATGAAATTGATGAGATTTAATAATTATTGTGAAATACAAGGCAATAAATAAGTTAAGAGTTTTAATAGAGTTGAATAAAACTTGAGAAAATTATTTGTTCAAAAGAAACTTGATAAAATCGAATAAAATGCAAAACAATTTGAATGCCATCTTAGATCTCATCAAATTTTGCCAAGCTCAGTTATAAATATTTCTTAAATAGTATTGCCTAGCCTTTAAAATAGAAGAAATTTTAAGAGGTAAATTATCTCAGAATATAAGGCGAGGATTATTAATCATTAGTTGAATTAGTAAAGTAACTTACGCGAATACAAGAAAATATAGTTTTACTTCGCGAAATTCCTTATATAAATTTCTTACACGAGAGCTGAAATCAAAATTACATATGAAACATTAATTTCAGCAACCCAAGGATTTAGCCCATCGTACGCACTGCAAATAAGGTGAGCAAAAAATTACAAACGCTATGCATGTCAATTGGAAAAATGGGCTGAGAATTTAAAACAGATGATTTCAATTTAAAAAACTGAGGAGGCTGTAAATTATTCGAAGCAGATTATGCTTATTTTTTACATTCTAAGTATTTGTATGTCAAAGGCATTCAAAATAGAAGTAAAAATAAAAATAAAAATAGAAATGAAAATAGAAAATAATTGATTATGCTTCCAGTAAAAAAAGAATAAGTTACTTTTCTAACGTTGAAGCAAAAACAATAAAATTTTGGGAATACGCTCGGACGCGGATTTAAGTATACCTTCTGATTTTCTGCAGAGGTTAAAAAAAACCTCACGCATATTGCAGATTTGTTGCAAGACACGAATTATGAATAAGAACGTAATAAATCGTACTGTTACCAATTTGAAGTAAAATTTTTGTATTGCAATAGACGCGAATCAAGATTTATTAAATTATATCAGTGACATTGTTCTCTACTATGGTTCTCCTTCTGTTATTTTTTAATTTCATGTTGATTGTCCAATATATTTTTCATTAAATTATGATCGAATTCTATTCAGTCTTTTGTTTTATACAGCAATAATATTTTTTGGTAACCGGGATGGTCATATCTAAGATACTTATCAGCTAGCGAAAATCATTACCAGCAAACTTTATTTATATTTATTTTTAAGTCTCCATACTTGGGTTTTTTTTTGAAGCTCTACTGAATAAAAAAACGTAAACTTTGAAGAGGATAAACAAAATTAGCTGCTAAAGATGTCAAAGAAATTTGGCTTAGTGGATTTTTTTTTTACAATCAGCATAGACAGGCGGTAAAAGCAAATAACAAGGTTAAAACATATTTATTATCGAGTCATTGACTATGAGCGTATTACAAATTCAAAATAAATGAAGACCAAATTATAAAACGCATTATAGTTCGAAAAACATTATACCCTTTAGAAAGAAAAAAGTTAATTAATTTTTGTCACCGATCTCTCATCAAAAACTCATATGCTTTGCAATTTGAAATAACCAATAAAATATCAGTAAATTAAATTGACAAAAAAAAAAGATTAAAGAAATGATATTTTTTTTTTCGATATATAGTAATTAGCATTCAAAGGTCAAAAGCTCATAAAAGGACTACTTTTCAAGATTTCTGCCATTTTTGGTACCTTAGACTAAATTCAGTTGATAAAATTATCATCGCAAAAAGCATAGTATTAGAACATTTTAGCTAAAGAATAAATACTCCTGTCAATGAAAATTTACATAAATAAGGAAAAAAATTGGCTTTATAAATCGAAGTCAAACAAAGCATGAAATTTTCTCCCACTCGGGAAAAAAGTTTTACTGCCAAAATGGGTATATGGAGTTAAGCCAACAGTAAAATTATTGGAAAGCGAGTGTTCCATTTCTTTTGAAAAAAAATATCGAACATTCCTTAAAAAATTAACTATTTAGCTTACATACTGAGAGGAGCAAACGAAGGTTCAAATTTAGGAGTCATTATAGACCACAATACTGTTTTCTACCGGTTCCGCGCATATTAAGTAAAGACTCATTAATAGTAGATATTTGATTATTGTTCTGTTTTAATAATTCAGCCTGCTAATAAAAAAATAGTTAGTGTTGTCAACCTACTTACTTATAGATCACATTTAAAACGAGTTAAATTTCGAAAATTTTTGTATCAGCATGCATCAATACTGAGCTTTGAATTATGCCGTAACAGACATGCATTGGTAAATCATTTAACATTGACATTAACATTCAATAAATTGATCAGATTATTATGCAGTATCTACACTTAAAGAAAATAAATCCAGGACAGTCGTCTACTGTGATAATGGTCTGAACTTTCAAAATTTCCCGAGGAACAATACAGCCACCTACATTTTTCAACGCCAACTATAGAATATAAAATGAGATTGTTATCTGTTTCAGTTATGATATGAGTATCTGTGGCTGAATATGAGAACTAGAAGTAAAATTGGCATAATGATCATAATCGAATGAGAATAGCCTCTAGGGTCAAGTTTAGAAGTGGGGGTGAATTACTATAGCAGTCGTTAAATCATCATCTTCTTCTTCATTATCCTCTTCTTGTTGTTTACTGGAATGCTCGTTTTCAAGTCTTTTGATAATTAATTCTTTAGTGATTTACTTACGGCTCATATAATCAACAACGGAATTCATATTTCCAATCATTTGTAGTTTTGCATCTACAAGTAGCCCATGATCAATTTTTTTTTGATTTGATGTCTAACCTTGCCTTCTAAACTATTGTCATTTCTTTTTTTTTCGAGAAATTTTAATATGACTCTCTAACCTCGATGTGAAATGTTTGATTCCTTTTTCGTAATACTAGGTACTTTTTAAATATTTCACAAAATCCTTATAATAGCTTATTTTTATAACTTTCTTCTTGTTTGACAAATAATAACAAGGTTTTTTTGTAGTCGTAAAAGGGATTGGAATGCCATAGACAATATAAACCCTATACTCTTTGATACGAGGATTACCAAACCCATAGCTTCAAAGTTTTTTAATTTGCGATTTTTTTTTCAAAAAATGAACTTATGAGCTTAGAGCTCCATTCAAAAAATATAATTTTGAAAAGGGATCATGAATTTTAATGAGACAAATCTTGCTCTTTTAAGTATCGACTCCCCGGTTAATAAAATTTTTGAAGCATTGTCTCATATAACTGAACCTTATGGACTCGAAAAAAAAAGAGGTTGGAAATCTTGTAACCATAGAAACAAATTTTCTTTGTTGTTAGTCCCACAGTGCCGCTTAATTGTATTGTCTGTGGCTTCATTGGTCTACGTGTTAATCGGAGAAATACGACAAACAGTCATTCTCTGTTTTAATTGTAGTTTTATTGATTGGTTATTGATAACTATTCTATAGTATATATTGATACTTTATAAAAACTATTTAAAGTTATAAATCAAATAAATAGAAGTAATGTCCTATTTATGTTGTTTTAATTATAAAGTCGAATTCCTCAGTCCAGACCTTTCATCACTATGGTCGGCTATTTTACCTTCATTTATAATGTGTTATCTTGATAAGCTATCTTGATAAGCTATCTTCATAAGCTATCTTGATAGGCTATCTTGATAGATTAACATATCGGTAATTTCCTATTCTATAAGTCTTCTCGGTTATCATTACCTTTTAGTTAATTCAACATTTCAATTAATTATTAACCAATCAATTGATACTTTTCAACTAATCAAACGTTTGCTATTACACTTTTCAAAATTAAACATAATTTTCACATTCTCAACAATCATTCCTTCAAATTTTTCTTGGAATGTTCTATGCATTTCTTCAACCTTGGCATCAATATTTGGATATTCGTTAATACGAGAACATAATTTTTCTTGTAAGAAATTCTTTATTTATATTCTGTTTCTTTCTCTTTCTTCTGGTATGCCTTCCTTACTTGAGCATTCTTCAACAACCAAAGTTTCTTCTGATGCTAATCCATACATTTTAAATCCAAGAGTTTTTAATCGAATTCTGTACATATAGCCAGATGACCATGCTATCAAGCAATATTCAGTCCAACCACAGAATGTGACACCAACATTATTCAGACTTCTTTCCATTATTAACGTTTTATGCCACAGACAATTACAAAATTCAACATGGAAAAGCACTTCTTATAATTGATGCATTTGAGTCATTGATTTATCCGCTGCAATAAGCTATAATAAATTTAAGGTGAATTAAATCTGGCTTTTGAACTAACTCCAAAATTGTTTGTTTTAAAAGGATAAAAAAGTAAATATATTTCAATATACTTTCAAGTCCAGGAAAATGTACACCACCAACGCAATTTTTTTTATCGTCACCCCCCAGCAGTCCATTACCTTTAAAAACATTAAATGTAATATTAATGCTCCAACTTTGTTAGCCTAAAAAACCTTTCCATGACCCTTTAAAAAAGATTCATTAGCATAAATAGACCATCATCGTATTTATTGCAAGCCATTTAATTATAGCCAAGGCAAAGAAATGAAATCTTCATCAAGCATTCGTTCTTCACAACCCATGCTCGTTAAAACCATAGTTTGTTGGTCTGCCAAAATTTTCATGAGTTCATCTATATAACTGCCACAATCATTTTTGGTCAGTGTAATTTTTTTTTATCAGTATCTTATCAGATGAAAACAAGACAATCTTCTTGACAGTCTAGTTTGTTATCTGAATGCTATAAAATATCTCTAAATAGTAATTAATTTTTTTAAAGCTATTGGACCGAAGTTTCATGTGGTTTTTTAATCGAAACGCTCTAAGCATGGTACATACCATACATTAACAGGTTTTGATGTAAATTATTGGTGCCTATTGTTTTGACTAGTGTTTTTATTCCTAAGATATAATTGTATGGGTTTAATATAACTTAATATATCAAACTGGGTTAATACCCATAGTTATTACTCAACTAATCTATATTGTAATTGATACATAAAAGTATATAAACTATTTATATTTATCTGAAAATTCTCATAAAATTTTCATTCTCGCTTGAGATTCGACAAATTAATTGTCGCAAGTCCCAATTAGGAATAACTAATTTTCTCAACCTCAACCAGTCAATATTAAAAAGATTTTCTGATTACTATACTTTCATAAAATTATACCTAATTTTCACATTTATTCGTTTAATATCTATCTATTAAAATTTTTTGTGCTTCGGGATCCTGTCTGTCATTCTCTTTTATTTTCTTTTCATCGCTGAACCAGATATAGGTGCGAATAATAAAGGGGGAGGGGGGAAAGATTACCGTATGGGAATTCTCAATTCATTAAAAGAAATTTTAGCAAAGGCGACGGTTAAGAATGTTTACAAATATGTAATAATTAATTACTTTTTTGCATTGGTTATTGTTTTTAACCAGAAAATGTACCCTTTAAAACTGAATATTTGTTAAAATCATAGCCATTCGCACCTTTCGATTAACAAGGGACCTTTTACTTCTTGAAAATTATGCTTTGGTATTTTTTTCCAGAATATTTTTCGGGCCAAAAATGTGCTCAAAAAAACTATGAAAAGAAAATCTTTTTTTTTGTCCACAAAAATATGTTGAAGGTGTAAAAAAAGTATTTAAGAAAATTAAAACTGTTTTTTGCGAATTGTTTACCACCCAAGCGTCCTGGAGACCTTCATCATTCTCACGAACATTCAAAAGGAAACAACCTAATTTAGTGATGATCCAATCAAATAAGTGAAACTGTAATCGAAATACATGTAAAATATTTCAAAATTGGAGCATGAGAAAACGTCTTTTTCCGACAATTAATTATTGTATTTTCAAAATAACAATCAAAAAAGTAACCTTATATGCTTTTTTAAATCCTACACAACAATCAATACAATGTTACTTAGAACTTACTCAAACAAACAAGAAGTAATTCCACAGCTTATTTAAATGGAAATATTGCAGGAAGAAGCTTGGCATGAAGACAATAAGTCTTCCTCTATATCAGCTCCAAGTTAAACAGTATCAGTCGCTTTTTCTAGTAGAACGTCGTCGTACAAAGAATTTTTAACCCGGCATATTGTGGTTCTCAGTCAGTCAGTTTTTTTTTTCTCGGATACGGTTGAATTCTGACAGAAGTCCTCGAAATCTAATAACTTTTCCTCACCAGTTAAATTATTTTTCTGTTGCTTTCTCGCGATTTTCGTTCTCTTTTACTGGATTGTGTTGAGGAGAATTGTTTTTCTTTTTTATAATTTTAAGGTATATTACCTTGTATTTTTATTTGTTTATTTGATTAGATAAATTTATAAGAAAAGCAAATCGTTGAATTTTGTAGATTTTGGTTCGAAATGTAATGCCTTTCTAATAAAATTTTATTAGCTAATCGCCTGGATATTGACAACAAAAAACTTTTTTGGTTAATTTATCGCGCTTGAAAATGAGATGTATGGTATATCACGACAGATTTGCCGCAACTATGTGCTTCAGACTACCAAAATAATTCACGTTTGGGGGAGCCTTTTATTTCTCGCAAATTATTTTTTGGGATTTTTTTTTTTTTTCAAAATATTTTTCGGGCAAAAATGAAAATATTGTCATCGTGTAAAACAATTTCACACACTACAATAGTTGCCCTCTTCTTCTTTTCTGATATTTTTCGCAGAATATATAGCTTAAAACAACAGCAACATTATTATTACACTACAAAAGCTGCGGCTTTATTTCTACATGAGAACCCAATTTGTGGAAGCTAGAGGGGTGAAAACTGACAATTTATTATGATACTCAGCTCCAATTGATAGGAGTGAAAGTTCATTAATTATAGATCAATATCTAAACAATTTATGTTATCAGATTTCGTTTCTCTAATTAAATTTCTGATTTTTAAATAGTTTAAGGAGACGGCCTGTAGACCAGGAAAATTAGTATGAACTTTTTTGCGTGTGATATGCAGTTTTGCCCTGATTAACCGGTTTAGTTCAAGTGATGTGATTTTTTTTTCGTTTTGAATCACTTCTGCAACGGTTGTTTGAATAAGTGCAATTTGATCCGAGAAACAAAAAATCATTTCTTTTCCTACTTTGTAGCATTTGTTAGCCTCATTTCGTCTAATTGTGTATCTCAACAAGCAGTGCACTCTTTTATCTATCCACAAAGAAACCAGCTTGTCATTATTATCGACAATTTCTCTGTATTTTTGGACCATTAGTTCAATGTGTCTTTATTTTTTGAATCGCTTGAATACAGCTGAACGACACAAGACTCAAAATGAAGTATATGGTTGGTACGGTATCTTCCTTGTTTGGGAGATACTATTAGCTTCTGATACATTTCCTTAAATATAACTGTTTCTAGTCTTTTTATTTTATTACCTAGAATTTGCCCTTCCGATAAACAACAGCTGTTTGGTTCATTATAGAATTTATTAGCAAAGTGGTCTTGTATTTCCATTTTGTGTTCTATACTATTAGTTGGTTCTGAAACCGCTTGGATGTTAGAATTAAGAATAGTACTAGCGGGAAGACTTAATGTTACAACAGTTCCTTCTTTCGGCATATTGTTAACTTGTATGTGTTCTTCTGGTGGACCTTCTCCACTGATATCGCCTGTATCCCTAACAATCGAAATTTCATTATCTATTACATTTGAATTTAAATTGTGATCTGCTTCCAATTCTGGATTAGAATGGACAGTATTTGACAAATATTTACTGCCCTTTCTGCTACCGACTGGTGTATGATGCACGCTAGGAGGTTGCATATGCTGCTGAAAGTTAAAGCTCTTTGTTTTCTCGGTATTCTTGGATTCTTTTTTTGATGAACCCTTGATAACCTTTAGTACTTGATTTCTAGCAGTAGGCCGATAAGAGTTGCCTGAAATTTGATTGATGGATTTGTTAGAACCGCAAAGCTGTAATAGTTTTGATACCTCTTTCTTATAAAGGTTCAAAGAATTCTTTAAATAATAACTACTTCTTTTTGTGGTTGCATATAAATCAAGAGTCTTTTGTAACCATAAAATCAACTCACATTCATTATTATC
>PPNM03000112.1:0-12530 GCA_003707275.3 Kregervanrija fluxuum | reverse complement strand
AACTTTTTATGAATTCTGTTCAATAGCGTTATTGGGATTCGTTATGACTTATGCGTTAGTATCCAAGCTACGCTGTGTACAAATTTAGTTCTTTTACACCTAAGATTTAAAATTAACATACGTTTATATAAAAAACTTCGCTTAAAAGCAACTCCTTCAATTTTACATACCCGTAGAACAACTTTATCAATCATCAGTAACGGAATTGAAAACATCTTCAACAACAAGAAATAAAAATGGGCTTACCTTGAAATGAGCCCTCTTCTCTACATTAAAAGAAAATATTTTTTTATTGCTTTTAGCTCCTTTCATCCATTCCACAAAACTATCTGAGGTACCTGAAACTTTGTACTCGTTTACGTATCTAGACCAAAGATCATGTAACTGCGTTTCTACCTTCCAAATCTTCGCTAGCTGTTGAGAAAGCTCTATCTGTTCCCTGTAACTTCGAGTATTTTTGGAATAATACGCTCTAAATGCTGTAAATCCATTCAATAATGTTTCGGAGCTCGTTCTTTGATTTTTGGCTGCAGACCGTCTTTGTTTTGCATGGATAATTGGATCATTTTTTTTGATATTACTTGAATTATCCATTGAATACTTTTGCAACAAAGCTTTTAAGTTTACAGATGGCTCTAAAAGACTAGGAGTATTTTCTGAGACAAATATTCTTATCATTGGCTTAGTAACAGCAGTATTATGTTTCAGTTTCTTGTTTAATTTGACTCTGAATTTTCCGGATCTGCCTTTATGACTATTTTTGTTAACTGGAATCATTTTTAGAGATTCCGAAATTATATATAACCTTTTACCTTATTAAAACATTAACATTATATATATGAACGTTATCTTGCTAGGACATAACTTCTAATATATATTGTGTTGAGCCCCCGAAAATTCTATACTATCAAAAAAATATGAAACATATTGTTAATAACCGCACACTACAAACTTGAGATAGTATCGCTGAAATTTCTATTTGCGTAAAATATGATCAAACCACCCACAAATATACGCACCAATTTGTAACGTTTTAGGTTACGCATAGTAATACAACAAAGGTAAAACACTCTCCTGTGATTAATTAACCCTAAAACAGAAATAGGCCTATTCAGGCATAGCAATTTAACTGATTTGAATAGAAATTAGATTTTAAGTCATTAATTATTATCGCCTATATAATAAATAATAAGCATTTACAAGCACTGTAAAAAAAAATATGAGGGGAACCTTTTAAAATATGAAGCAAAGTGGAAACTTTTGCATAATGCACAATAATGTCAAGGATTAACAACGCAATACTTTGAGAATCTCAATAGATACAGGATTTTCCTTCTTTTTTCTCCTTTTATTAGAAGCCCAGTTCTTTATTTGTGTTTCTTGGAGACCTGTTTTCATTTTTAACTCCATAACATCATCTTTTGTAAGATAAGGATTATCCACATTTTCAAAATACCTTAAATAAGCGTTAGTAAACAATCCTGAAATATGATACAAATTTAATTTTATACATACCATGAATTTAAAACGTTGACAACATTTTTTGGCAATCTCTTATTTTTTTTCCTGTCTTGTAATGATTCTAAATCATCACTATCTGATCTTAGTAAAACTATTTTCTTAGGCTGTTCATACGTGGTAGAAGCAGTAATCTTTTCATCATTTTCAGATATATTTGCATGTATACTGAGTGATTCCTGGTCATATAGAGATGCTGTTGTCATATATTGCTCGTCCAAAGCTGTATTATCTTGGTAATGGAAACCACACCTAGCTTTTAAATTCAGTCGTATCCCTAGGATAAATGATATTGACTCTGATACTTCATTAATTTTCCGTAATATAACTTTACATTGCTCATTTAAATCCCCAGAATTTATAATGTCAGTCAAAATCTTTAAGCTGTTAGTATAAATATATAAAACAAAGTGATCCAATCAAAATACTTACTTCCATGTCTCGGTTTAAGTTGTCTTGAATGTAATCTGCTTCTATGGGAGAGCGAGATAACTTTTTCAATAACATGAACAAATTATTATGAATATCGGTTAATCTTAACAAAACGTCAGTATAGAACAAAAGAAAAATAAAGGAACTATTACTTACTGCTCGTTGTGCATTTTCATATATTGGGTTAGAGATTTATGTTCTATTATGTGTATACACTGCACTGATTTACGGTTCTAGTAATAAAGGAAATATCTTTTGGATCTATGAATAAAGAAAGAAAGAATATCAGAGGCAAAGCAGATTCCTGAAAGAATTGGGCGAAGTTAAAGAAAATGGACACTATGAAACACAGCTTTAACAGGTTTTGAGTTGTTTTTTAACACGAGTTATTTCATCGCTATTTGAAGATTCGCATCATAACAAGTGGAATGAAAAGTTTTTTTCACCTATCAGAAAAGACAGTAATTGAGATTAGGCTCCGAAGAAATAGAAAAAAACAAATATTAAAAAGAGTACCTTTTATGTTCGAACCGAGGACCTCTAAATTACCGGGGTGGTGCCTCACCCGCTTAGACATCAGAGCGAAAGATGAAAATATTGCGGATTTATGGTAGCCCCTCCCTACAAAAAAATACGGCAGTGCAATGAAACGCAAGAACCCAAAGGAAATGTTAGGGCCTGGAGAAATTGTATCGTAAGTCAATTATTATGGTTCTTATTTTTAGGTTAGTTAAAGCCATTCCATTGTTGTCTCTACATGCATAACTCCTGTAGGAGAAACCAACGAAATCCAAGTAAACGAAGATAACGATATTAATTATGTAGCTACATCCATTTAATTGGATATTAAAATAAAGTCTAGACATGAACAATTGCAATTAATGACAATCAAATACAAATTGCCTATATAAACATGCTATTCCACTTTAGTTTCTACTTGTTTTACAACCTTTTTCTTTTTCTCTCTTTTGGAGAGAGATCTTTATATAAAAATTGAATACAATTTTATTATACTTTGTTCTCACGTTTATTTACAATTTCTGAGTTAACATTAATTACACGATAACTACTAGTAAGTTTTAACTTACCTATTTACGGAACCACACCTGTAATCGGCCCTCCTGTGAGAGTTATCCTAATCATCGTGTGTTGGAAGTAGATGATTATAAATAACACTACACCCTACTGGAGGAGATGTGGGATTTCAATATAAATTCCTTAATGTCCTAATATGAAACAGTGATTTGTTGGATCTTATCAATATATTAGTTTAGTTCTTAAAAATATTCGTTTCTAGCTTGTGTATGTTGAAGTATTCTATTAGAAGACGGATCAGCCAACCTAGATATCTTCTACCTTGAGCACAGTTATGATGTAACTAATACAGGTAGACGTGCCACAGGACATTTCCTCAAACCTCGATTACGCGGTCTTAAACCGTCAATAAAGTAACAGCACTTACCGTTTCTGGTATCAGCTAATATAAAATATGTGTGTGGTTAGAGTAGTATGAACTATTACTCAGTTGTTAGGTTTGAATCATGGATCCTTAATTTAAATTAAAATAAACAAGATGTAAAGATGTACAAAATAAAATGGAAATGTATTTATTCTTACAGACTAGAAGTGAACACAATAATTGTGGAACTTAATTGTGACGACACTAATAATCAGGAAATATAATTTCGTGTACAATAACAATATTAATTTTATTATTAACACTTCTCAATTTCACTTTTAAGCCCTGATAAGATGAAATAATATCTTTTCTTTTGATTATTAATTCTTTTGATAAGAGAATTAATATCGTAGATATCAAAGAATATGTTCTTGTAATTATTTATGCCATAGAACGAAATTTATGTCATAATGTGTCTATTAACTTATGACATTGTGAAAATTATGTTTAATTTTGAAAAATGTAATGATAGCAAATGTTTGAATAGCTGAAAAGAATCAATTGATTAATTGATAATTAATTGAAATCTTGAATCAGTTGAAAGGCAATGATAACCGAGATGACTTATAGAATAGGAAATTACCGATATGTTAATCTATCAAGATAGCTTGTCAAGATAACAGATTATAAATGAAGGTAAAATAGCCGACCATATTGATGAAAGGTCTGGACTGAGGAATAAAATTTTATAATTTAAATAACATATATAGAACATGATTTCTGTTTATTTAATTTATAACTTTAAATAGTTTTTATAAAGTATCAACATATACTATAGAATAGTTAGCTATAACTAACCAATAAAACTACAATTAAAACAGACATATATGAAAATAGGTATAATTTTGAAAGTATAGTCATCAGAAAAGGTTGTTAATATTGACTGGCTGAAGTTGAAAAAATTAGTTATTCCTAATTGGGAATTGCGACAACTAATTTGTCGAATCTCAATCGAGGATGAAAATTTTATGAGAATTTTCAAATAAATTTATATACTTTTATGTATCAATTACAATATAGATTAGTTGAGTAATAACTACGAGTATAAACCCAGTTTGATATATTAAGTTATATTAAACACATACAATCAGATCTTAGGATACAAACACTAATCAAAACAACATATAATTTATGTTCTGAGATATTCACATCCCTTTATAATGAAATTTGATATGTATACAATATCCAGTGTCGACTAATTGATTGAAAATGTATATGAACTTAATTGGATATAAGACTAGTTTGATTAAAGATGAATAATAATAATTAACCACATACAAAATTTATTTTATTTGCCTTTATTTTTTTCTTATATTAAATCTTTCCAGAAGATATTCCAAAACAAAACAACATTTTTTTTTTACTTGCTATCAATACTATTATTCTCAATCACTCTAAAGTATATCTCTGGTTAACGATCATACCTTATGATGGTATATGTTGTTTTAATTATTTGTAGAACCACATGTATGGCTTATGTTCGCATAAGATTATCCTAATACCTGTATCTATTAATTTAGGTATTTAGGATTACAAATAGTCGGTCGCGCTACCAGTTGAGATGTGGGATTTTCATGTAAAATCCACGGTATTATAATGAGATTCATATTCACCCTCTACTTAGATCTTTCGATACAATATAGTTAATAGAGTTAGCTTAAAGTCCTTTTAACCGGTACATCCTTCTAGCAAGTATAAATATTGCAATGAAACTGACAAGAAACTTTCATTAAGGATTGATGATATTAAAATCAGATTAGTTGACGAAATATAGCTCTTACAAAAATGCCACTAACGGAGTAAACTAAATTTCTCAATGTATCTGATAAATAAATTTAAAATAATTGCAGATAGCTCAAGGATAGTAATAAATAATCTGTGATGGGTATGTGCCTATAAGGTATAATCTGTTTAAAACTGGATTTTTCATGTTTCGATCAATGACCTAAATAGTCTACATAAAATAACACTTGAATAAGAACAAAAATATAATCTTAGTTTTTCCATCTGTTATGTTTTATAGACTGTGCATACTTAATAATTAGTGATGAAGCTCTATGGAAAACATACTGCATGCAATTATATACTAATTTTAGATTTGTTCTTTCATTATTATAACTGCTATATTCGATAGTTTAATTTAATGTACAACATTTTTTCTATCACGTAATGAAGTAATATGGCATTCACAAAATTATAGTCTTTATTTTTTGCAAAAAACGATCACAGCCAATAAAATATATAAATAGGTAATTCATAATTACTATAATCTACTATAATCTACTCCATTAACAGCTGGTAATCCAACACCTTAATTTTTTATTACAGAACGTCTTTTGAAGTTTCTATCAATTCTGCACCCTCCAGCAGGATAAAAGTTATCGGAAGAAAATTTTTTGTTTACAGTTTCGAAAAGTAAAAGAAGATTTTGCTTATCTCAAGATATAAATTGATCACGAGAAAACCCAATTTTTAATGCTTCTTGCCAACCACCAATCAGCTGATTATTAAAAATTAGTAAATGAACTGAATATGCTAAGCTAATCATCATTTTTCTAATAAGGGTTATGATATAATTTGAATTAAACCAAAGTATATTGCATGTTCTCGAAATAAATGTCTTAGTCAGCAAGTATATCAACAGATTTCTGTACTTTACATAAATAAACAATGTTTGTATATTTCTCAACGGTTAACTTGCAGCGTTAACCACTCTTATAAGATGAATGTACAAGATAAACGAAAAAGTAGATATTCTCTTTGGTACACGGTTAGCTACATTGTAATTTATTTCCGGTATGTCATTAAATTGAAATCCGTAAACCGTGAGCAACATTCGAAAAACTTTTTTTTCATGCCTATCTTCTACCAAGGGCCATATTTAGTAGTGCCATAAGAAACATGTTGCCAGCACTTCAACAGGCTAATGTAAATAATATCAGCCTAAAAGAAAGTATGAGCCAAAACAGTCTTTTTTGTAATATGTCATGTTACAGAAGAAGAGATTCAAATTTAAGATAGCAAAAAATATCCTAATTAAAGATTAAATCCATATGCAAGAATGAAATTGTTTACTATTTAATAAACAAAAATAATTTTTCAATTAAATGGGACTCTGGTCATATAAGCTTGCAAAAGAAAAAAAATAATCATAGTACTATAGAAGGCAATAAACTTTACTTTATCTTATATTGATGCAAAATTTTTATAAATTGCAATAGTGAGATATCAGGCTCAAATCATAACTTAAAATTTTAATAATAACCGAAAGAACTAATATTCATATCTTATTCATACTCGGAAAATTTGATATCCAAGCTCTAATTATAACTGAAAGAACTAGTATTCAAAGGTTAGTTTATCATAAGAATCTGAGCTGAGAAAATATTTGGCTTTAACCCAAAACAACTATTTAAATCCAATATGTATGAATAACAAAATATACAAATTTCTGATTTTTAGTGACTATATGTATTGCTTAACACAATTTGTAATAACCATTACTATATCAGAAACGAAAAATATCTAAAGTCAGTAGATAATTTAGTTCTGATAATTTTCCACTTGAAAACATTTGGCCACGATTCGCCCACTGTAAGAGTTTTTGTTTTTACATCGTGTGGATGAAGGTTTCAAATAAATACTTACAAAAAAATATTCGATATTATTCTAATTGTTGTTCTGGTTCAAGATATTATGATGCATGTTATTCTATGAATTTTAGGCAGATTTAGTATCAATTCAGCCCAAGAAACCCATTAATTAATTTATTTGCAAGAATAGGACGATTTCTGGGATATTTTACAAATATTGTTTTTTTAAGAGATTTAATACTATCTGTACGTAATATGTTGTGATCATTGAGTTAAAATAGACAGCAGAGTTGTGATATGAATACTACATTGAAATGTAATAAAAATGCTTTTGTAGCTTTCATTTCTCTTCGTCTCTTTTTGTTGACATTACATGTACATCATTAGATTATGAATCTTTTGTCAATCAAGTGGGAATCAGCAAACATATCACGTATTTATTCGTACAAGATCTAGTTATATTCTTTTCTCCATAATCTTTCGTGGGATGTTCTAACTTGTAGTTTGTTGTCGCAGGATAGAGACCGATATTGCATTGTCTATTTTTCCTGTAATAACATTCTAAAATAGTAAGATATTATAATACTTTAATTCCATAAGTGATTCCTTGATTTAAAAGCCATCGTTGATGATAATATACATGAGACGTCCTAAGCTGTGAAGTCAAAATATTTATTTTTCCTATCATAAACTGCATTGCTGTGGGGCGAATAAATTTCTTTTTGATATGGACGATTTTTTTTTTTTGCACTGATTATTCGATAGTCATATCAGGTTGTCTTTGTTGGTACACACTCATCACGACGTATCACCTATTCTACAACGAATCAATTTTCTGGTTAAAGATCTTAGGTTACATGAGCATACTTTCATTTACTCATTTTTATTTTCTTAATCATAATTTATAATTCATAATTCAATACCCTTTAAAAAATAATGAAAATGCTGATTTATTGAAAGAGGAGAATAAAGACCTTTTTTTTTCTATTTTCGTATATTAATTGAGTTAGATGGATTTATATTATTCAAAATCTGATAAAAGCACCTATAAATATAAAATCAAATAAAATCGATTAAAAGCAAGTTGTGAAAAGACTTCTCTATGGAGCATTACACTATGAAGCAAATTTTTCTTGTTAATTTTCATTTAGTTTTTGAGAAAGCCATACATACCTTATACTGCTATGTAAGTTCATATAAAAATATCTGGCGATGTATATTGTCTCTGGGTTGAATTATTCACAATGTTAATAGTGTGTTAGTAAGTGAGCCATTTCATTAAGTTACATTGAACCTATGTAGTTTTGCCTGATTTTTTATATCTGTAATTTTTATTTTTATGTTGAATACCATTATAGATTTAAGGTTCACTTATTGATATCTGATATTCGTCTTGTGCAGTAAATTTAATCATTATCATTTAAGTAATAATTAATTTTATCTGAATCAATTTATATGCATGATGCTGAAGTTCATAAAATATCGAAATCAGCATCAGATATTTAGCCTTGTTGTTGCACTTTGTCCTAAAGTTTTTCCTAAAATGATTTATAATCGAACGTAAACATGATCGTAATGTTTCTTGAGTATTTTTACTAAGAAACAAATAAAATTTATATAAACACATTAATACCAGTTCATTTATGAACTGATTATCTGATATGACTAGGAAGACTCTAATCTGAAAACTAGTGAGCGTATATCAAAATACCTGGAGTCAAATATATTCGTTTTTACAAGCAAAGAAACTCATAAAACAAATTATAAGCTCATGTTCCTTAAAATCTACAAGCTGATTTTAATCTTACGGTTATACACTGTTGGTCCAAATCATAAAAAATGCATCCATTCTCATTAGAATCGAACATTTAAAGGAATACAAAAAATTAATACCGTGTTTCTGTACTCTCGTGATTTTTGAAAGTTACTATTTGAGACGGTATAACGTTTTATTTTTATCCCGCAACAAATTTATTCTAAAATTCCAACGTCCACAAAACAAACAAAACAAGGAACATAAATCATATAATTTAGGGCTTTACAAAAAAGTGGTAGAACTGTATCATATCATATATTTAGTGACCATATTTGGAAAAAATTCGGATCATTGATATAGATATACTTAATTTGATCAGTGCCCGAAATATTATTATTAAACAAGTTGAATGACTCGATGTTGAAAATGTGTATTTTCGCGTCTTTAGTAATTGAAAATCAATAGCAACGAAAAACGACGCGTTTTTATACGAGAACCAAATAACGTGCGAAATTTATAGTCAAGTTTTGTGATAAAATAATAATTTTCATTGTAAATCACTTTCAAACATTAGAAAAGCAAATTGTTTTAAGATGCATTGATATACAAAATAAGAAAAGTGTTTTATTGGGTCGAAAGTAAAAAGAATCAAAAGCTGCGATACCGTTAACCTTTCTCTCTGCATGATATTAGTTCCATATTATACGTTATAGATCTTTCTGTTCGGTGAGATTTTCGATTTTACGAGTTCTAAACTATATGCCTTTGTATGTGTCGAAGCTTTACTGGCTTACACATCTATTGTTTAAAATTGCTTAAACAAAAGTATTTACGTCTTTGGAGAATAAGCTAAAACTCGGTTTGGACAGCTAAGCTGTCAATAAATAGGTGAACATTGATTATGTTTGCTAGTGTAAAAAGATCCAGTGGTACAAGTTTATCAACTGAGATATTTATTGCATGCATAACCAGCATATTTTATTATCATTCTTAAAATCAGAAAACAGGATAAGATGAGCATAATCAATTTCATTATTAATCTTGGATTATCCGGTGGTTGGCAAGAAGCATTAGAGAAAAGTGTGTCATTTTATGTCTTGAAATAGGCTCATTTTACGTAGTAAGAACATTTTCTTAAAAGCGATAGAGATAATCTTTTTATTTAGATCCAACTTTTTCACGCGACATTTTATGACTCTTTTACTACTATAACTAATAACAAGACTTCCATTTAACTTTGAATAAGAGCTGTTGTTTTAGTTTTTTGATGTATGACCATGGTATTGTTCACACTAGAAAAGAGTATCGATCTTAATTTAATTAATATGGGGAATGATAGTATTATATATGTAATTTTTAACGTTTATTTCCAATTTTTTTAAACGAAGAGATATATAAGTACTAAGCTTATACGCATATCACTAAATACTACGGAAGAATCTTTTTATTGGTTCACTTTTTTATACCGTCGAATAGTTGTGGATATAAATATCTTCAATTCTGGCTGGTCCCACTTCATCCACCGATCTCTTTGCAATGAAAATGTTTTCTAATCTTTTCCTTTTATTATTCCCGTTAAAATATCTAAACCGGTCTCTTGAAGTTGGTTGTTCTAGGTTATGCTGAAGCATAGATTCCACGCAAGTTTTCATTAGGGTTTTTTTTCTTCTCTTCTGCTTTGCTTTATCTGTCTTCAGTAGCAAGGTGAACCTTCTTTTATAATATTCCCCCTCTTGCTTAGCAAGATAATCCACATACTTATCAAACATCTTTGTCCTTTTAGTCCATATCTATAGTTAATTTGTTAGCATTCTTTCCTTAAAAAAATTTATGACAAAGGAGATACTTACAAAAGAATACAGCCTTGAAATATTGCTGAAATCATTGATGGGGGTTTCAAGTGTGATTGCCTTTTTCACTAAACCTCTGAAAATCATGAATTTATTTCTAGGTTTTGGTAATACAATCTCTAGTTTTGATTTCTTTATCTCTTTTAATTTATTTTTATTCAAGACATCACCAGATCGGATGGTATCCGCAAATTCAAAAGTTTCGGCAAAAAATTGATTATCTCGCTCTTTGGCGAGATTAGTGTTGCCATGATGATCACTTAGAGTAAACGTATACATATTGATGACTGTATCTTAAGTTTACAAAATAGATAAAAGTATGATAAATAATTCTGCATATTGAAAAGAAATGCAATTCTTTAAAAGATGATTTCTAATGGGATATATATATATGTATATATATGAAAAAAGTTGAAGAGGGTACCTGTAAATTGTCCACTGCCATTTTTTTGAAACGAAAATGTTTCGTAGATTTGAAACACAAGCTATCCCCTTTTTCGTACATGCATTTAACTCTGAAATATCTTAACTCTATTATAGAAACGCCACCGATAATCTGAAGGTCCAAATTGCTATAAAACTTCAAGCACATATCAATTTCCTTTTTTGCAACTATACAAAACGATAAAGGGCGTTTAATTGTTTTGGATATTTTTGGTACAGGTTTCAGTGTTCCAAATTGGAAATCAGTTATATATATCGTGTGGATTCAAAAGTAGATATACATACACACTTTCAGTTTCATTTTAATCATTTGATTTTGTTTTTTACAAAACACAGCAGACTGGTTTGGCTAATATAAAATGGACATCGATAACTCAGGTAATTCCGTAGAATCAAGTCTCCTACCGTTGTTCATGATATGCAATTTGACAAAGGATTTCAGAGGCACTATTAAGAAATCACAAGAAAAAAAATTTTCTATAAAATACAGTCTTTTGGAAATAGAGGAATTACCGGATAATAAGTCAGAGCAGTTGGTCCAGGTGGTTGACGACTTTGAAGAGTGTTTCAAAAGAGAAGCTGATATTTTACTAAGGAATCAGTGTAGTGATAAAGATATAGAATCGTTATTTTTGAATTACAAATGTTATTTACTTTCATATTATGCCTCAAAGAAACAATATTTTGGTATTATGAAGAATTCATTGATTCTAAATGATTCAAGCTTGGTTTACAATTCAAGCTTTGAAAGCGATTTTTCAGAAGACAACAAAGATCTTTTTTCTTTTGATACTGATGACTTTGTATTTATAAATGGATCGGTTTCTTCTTCAACTACACTATTGCCTGAGGTATGTACACATGATGTGAAGTTCAATCATTCTCAGTTGTGTAATGGGCCTGACAATTTATATCCTGACTACATGCAATTTCATCATCAATGTAATGGAAACATTAACTCCAGACCGCTGAATGAAGAGATATTTGCCTTTAAGAAAGCCCACTACAATTCCGATTTAATGGATAACGGGAAAAACGGCTTAATTTTCGCTAGAAGAAACTCACTAGATTCTTCTTCAGATACATCTGAATCCAGGAAAAGGAATTCATTATCGAAAGAGAATCGTAACTTATTGGAAACAGTATTTTCAGTAAAAAAGTTTCCAAATTCTACTGAGAGAAAATTGCTTGCTCAAAAATGTCAATTATCGCCTTCCCAGATTCGGGTCTGGTTTACTAATAAACGAGCTCGTTGCAAGCCTTGTTAGCGTGCGATATTGTATTATGAAACTCTCTTTGCTTTTAAATTTGCCCGAATAGTATTTTTGTTGAATGTTTTTAAAGGTGCCCACTATTGATGAGACAAAAAAGAAATTATGTAATGCGTTTTGATTTATATATATACTGAAGATTAACTTCGAAAAAAGACGAGTGTAAATATTATGTGATATATATAATAAAAGTAAGCGTGAATAAAA
>PPNM03000111.1:0-12981 GCA_003707275.3 Kregervanrija fluxuum | reverse complement strand
TGTGTTAAGTTGCTGTATATAAGAATACGTATTTTCCCACTTATTTTGTATAATTTTATATCTTGTTTAGTTTCTTTTAATTAAGGATTCATTATTAGAAATAATACAACTAAGTAAGTAGTTCATCAGACCTAAGCCACACATATTCAAATTAGCTAATACCAAAACAACGGTAAGTACTGTTTCTTTATTAACGGTTTAAGACCTCGTAACCGAGGCTAGAGGGGATGTCATGTGGCAAATCTATCTGTATTGGTTATTTTATAACCGTGCCTAAGCTAGAAGATATCTAGGTTAGCTATCCCATCCTCTGATATTTGAAAAGCACTTCATTCTCGGATATTTTCTAATTTCATGTAGAGCTTTTTATAGGAAAATTAAATAGAAACGGAAAAGAAGTCAAGACAGCTTCTCATTATTTTCTTAAGAACCTTGATAGAAAATATAAAGTTTCGCACTAGGTTGTTGGAATGGTAATTTCTTATTTAACTTATTCTAAAATTTCGATAAAGTTAGGGTTATTTTTTAAAATTGTATAAGTTTTATCATTGATCATGTGGGAAAATTCCAGTTTTGAAATATTCCAACCTGTTACACGGATAACCAACTGATAAGAAATCTTATGGAACTTTCTCAAAAAATCAACATAGCTTAATTTACTTAACAAATGAGGCAAATAATAGACACTGAAATTCCAGATTCTTACAGGAGATGTAATGTGTTTTAACTGTAGTTTTATTGGTTGGTTACAGACAACTATTCTATAGTATAGATTGATACTTTATAAAAACTATTTATAGTTGTAAATTAAATAAATAGAAATCATGTCCTATTTATGTTATTTTAATTATAAAGTCTTATTCCTCAGTCCAAACCTTTTACCAATATGGTCGCCTGTTCTGCCTCCATTTATAATCTGTTATCTCGATAAGCTATCTTGATAAGTTATCTTGATAGATTAACATATCGCTAATTTCCTATTCTATAAGTCATCTCTGTTATCATTGCTTTTTAGTTAATTCAAAATTTCAATTAATTATTAACCAATCAATTGGTTCTTTTCAACTATTCAAACATTTGCTATTATTATACTTTTCAAAATTAAACATAATTTTTTACATAATGAACTAGGAAAACTCATACTTATTTGAATTGACTGTTTTGTATGCCGTTCACGTGAATTTATTGAAGGTATATCGAAGGAACGAGTCAGGTTCCTAGAAACCTTCCATCTTAATTACTATTTTGATGGTTTTAATTATTAGATTTAATCAAAAAGTATTTAATATAAGGAATTAGATATTCAACTGTTCTGTATACTAATTGATAAATTATATAACCTATTTAGTTATAAATCAGATAACGGAAAACCTATCCTATGATGTTATCCAGTTGTAACAATTTTATAACATGAATTATCTTGTTATTATTTTGACCATTGTTCTGACTATTGTTTTTATCCTTAAAATCTAATTGTATGTGCTCCATATAATTTGATATATTAAACTGAATTTATACTTATAGCTATGGCTTGATTAATTTGTATTATGATTGATGATTCATATAATTTATTTAATTTATAATTCGGATAGAGGAAAACTATCCTGCTTATGTTATTTAGTTATAGAAATTTATAACATAAATTATCTTGTTATTACTATTTTAGTAGTAATATGACTATTAGAACATTAAATTTGACTTTTCAGTCTTTTCTTTTACATATTATCTAATATTTGCTATTATCATATGATCAGTATCTTCTAACTATAAATGTAAAATAGTATTTAATTTTCACAATTTTAGTTAATGCTAATTTTGGTTTAGTTGTGTTTTATGAACTATTTGTCAAAACTAAGAAAGTGTAAATTGGAACCCTCCTAGAAAAGAATTTTTCATTAAATATATGAAATGCAAAAGATGGGAGGAATCATTTTTATATTTGTTTAATCTCGTCCATTCATCAACTGAACAGCCATTTTATAACTTCATTAGTCATCATCTAGAAAGAACACCTACAGCCAAATGCAATATATAATCACTCTAATTGTAATGTCGAAGTCTTCTATTTTGAATTATGTTTGGTTTTGGAGAATATGGTAGTAGCAAATGTTTGAATAGCTGAAAAAAAGTCAATTAATTATTAATTAATTGAAGCCTAGAATTAATCAAAAAGAAGTGGTAACCGAGATGTAAAATAAAATAGGAAAGTATAGAAATGCTACTTAGCTTATCATGATAACAAGAAATTAAAAATAAAGGTAAAATTGGCGAATATCAATGAAATGTGAGAGCTGGTAAATAAAAATTTTATATTTTGAATTACATAAGTTGAGCACAGTTTCTACTTGTCTAATTTATTACTTAAATAGTTTATATAAAAAATTACCAATCGATACGATAGATTAGTTATTCATAGCAACCAAGAAAAATTATAATTAAGACACAGGATACATAAGCTAGTGAATTCTTAAAGGATACACATACAGGCGATATAAACGAAGAAAAACTACCAGAAGAACAGGCATAAGTTAAGAATATACCCAACAAAGAAAATATTGTGATATCAAGTCTTTCTGACAGTAATATTCTTAATTCTAACAGGGAAGCGGTTAAAGAACCAACTAGTAATATAGAACACAAAATGGAGATACAAGATTACTGTATTCATAAATTTTATAATTAGCCAATCTACAGCTGTTTACAATTCGTAAGAACAAGTATTTGGTAATGAAATAAACAAATTGAACACACCTATATTTAAGAAAACGTATCAGAAGCTAATAGTGGATACCAAACTAGGAATATAACGGACCTACCATATTCTTCATTTTGAATCTTGCTGTTCAAGAGATCCAAAAATTAGAAATTTCCCTGAACTAATGGTCCAAGAATACAGATAATCGTCGATAATAATGACAATCTGCTTTATCATAAAAAAGTGTATCCATTCAAGAAATACAAAGTAAGAAGAAATGAGGTTTACTATTGTAACATTGTAGGAAAAAAATTGATTTTCTATTCCCCAGATCAAATTGCCTTTCTCCAAACATTCGCCGGTGTAGTGACTTAAAGTGAAAGAAAAATCACATCACATGAAATAGACCGGATTGTCGGAGGAACGGAAATCAAAACGGAGAGACAGATCATTTAAATATTAATCTATAATTGATAAACTTTTATTTCTCATCAATGGAGCTGATTATGGTAATAAAGTTTCAGTATTTACCCTTTTAAGTTCTACCAATAGGGCTTGATTATTGTAACAAAGCTTAAACTAATTTGGGCTTTTGTAGTGTAATACTAATATTGCTGGTGTTTTAATTATATATTCTGCAAATGGGTTCAAGAAAGAAGACAGCAATAAAGGTTGCATTAGAAATTGGTTTACTCTATAACAGTACTTTTACCCGAAAAATAATCTGCCAGAAACGAACGGCTCCCATTAACGACGACAAGAAAAATTTATCAAAATTGAACCCCCGTTCATCAAATTACCCCGAATTTAATTATTTGTATTTTTTCGCCAAATTATCCCGCATTTAATTATTGTTACTTGTTCATCAAATAATAATGATGGGAAAAGATTGTCCCAAAAACTTTTAAAAGCAATAACAGGGATCGTCTATAAACAATGTACGAAAATAAAATTTTGAAGTCTACAAAATAATATCAACAAATTTAGGAGTTGAATATATGAATTTAGAATTTGTTGATATTGATTACTCACAATGGCTTGATAAAGTAAATCCTGATTTAGAACATGAATTTTTTATGAGAATTAAATGTGGTGACTAAAATTAATAACATTCTTATTCAAATTTTCATTGGCTACAATTTTAAGTATATTTAGTTATATATAGTTCATTTTTTCTTTTAAAGCAATAGATTTTAAAATAGTAATTAATTCTTGCATTTTATAATATTTTAAATAACTGGTTAACTACATTAGCGGCCATTACCAACAAAAAATTGAATGCAATTCACTGATTACTGAATACTTTTTCGGAACTTCAGTTCTTGATTTAATAAAATATTTCAACATAATCAAATAATGTTAATTCGGGTTTTATTTTACCGAATTGTAATTGATCCTGGTAACTTCAAAAATATTTATTAGGCTATCCTCGTTTAATTCCCCAATAAGATTTTGATAATCCAAACAATAAAAATTAAAAACGTTCTATAAGAATATCGAATTTATTAAGGGTTCGCGTCCCTCTAAAGTATATATATATGGTGATATCGCAGTAGACAGGGTCCACGGCGGTAAATTTTTTATTAAATGGACAATAAACCAATGGGCAGTAACAAATCCCCACAAAGTCCTTTTAACGTATGATATACAATATTGTCTAGAACTTTTCGTTTAAAAAAACCACATGAAAACTTCAGACCGATAAATTCAAAACAATTAGTTACTACTTACAGATACTTTTATACCTTTTAAAGAAAAGAATTCGACGGACAAGGATATTTTCTTGTATTTATCTGATAAGGGACTTAAAACCGATAAATTCAAAATAATGAATTGCAATTTTCGGTCACCTTTACACATATGGGGCAATTAAATAAGCTGGCAAGCAGATTATCTTTTACTTATTCGATGTATTTTAGGCAGGGTCTCTAATGGTCGACTGAATCTGAGATTGATGAAAAATTACTTTAAATAGGCCTGCTTTCATCAATTGTTGAAATTATTCAAAGTTTTTATTTTGAAACATAATTCAACAACTAAAAACTAAAACATCATGGTTTCAATTAATAAAATTTCACTACTCAATTCAATCTTAGCCGCCACGGTTGTTTTATCTGCTCCTGCAATTGAAGGCACAGATTCTCCAGCAGATTCAGTTGCCACTGCGGATTTTATTGACAATATCAAATATAAAGCTGCAAGTGCCGATGATGCTGCAACTACAAGTAGTCATGGTCATGGTCATGGTCATGGAGCTTCAACTACGACTGCCGATGAAGGTGCAACTGAAACCGCCGCTGCCGATGAAAATGCAACTACAAGTACTCATGGTCATGGTCATGGAGCTGTATCTTCAACCGTCAACGAAACTTCAGCTGAAACCACAGCTGCTGAGGAAACTTCAACCGAAACCAAAGCTGCCGAGGAAACTTCAACTGAAACCACAGCTACCGAAGAAACTTCAGCTGAAACTGCAACTGAAAGTACTCATGGTCATGGTCATGGAGCTGCATCTTCAACTGCCAATGAAACTGCAACTACAACTGCAGGTGAAACTGCAAGTGCAAGTTCCAGTGGCCATGGCCATGGATCTTCAAGTTCCGCTGCGTCTACTAGTTCTGAATTATCGGCTTTTGACAATGGTGGCAACTTAAATTACGCAAATGGTGTTATTGGTGTTTTGGCAGCTGGCTTAGTTGCACTTATTTAATTTTAAATCAATATATCTTTGTTTGTCTATTTTGATTATATTGATTGTGGTAGTTTAACTAATTGTGCTAAAACTTTTGTACTAGAATTTTTGACTGTCAGAAGTCTGTTATAACTTAATCAAATCTTACCACTTATTTATTTTTTTGACACCAGTTATGTGTCGTTACTTTTTAAATTCCCCAACTGCGATTACAGAATTCTAATTTATTCTTAATGGTAGTTTTTTCTCGTTCAAGTTCAGGAAAAGCACAAGAATGCATAATTTTCACTATTCTGACTTGCAGCGAGAAATCTGCTATCAATATTTACAATGGAATCATCAGAATTAAATATTTAGAGTGTCATCATAAAGGATATATATTTTTAAAAACTCTCAAGACTCTCAGAATCTCTTCATAAACTTCGGTAATATTTTAGACTACTGTGCCGACATCAAGCCTGCCTTACAAAAATTGACTTGTGATCAGTATTAGTTCAATGCAGTTGGATTTAGAGAACTGCTCCATAAAAAAGTTTAAATTTTGAACACGTATAGATCCATTTTTAATATTGTGCGTATTTAGGTTCTTTCAGTTCAAATATAGTGATTGATTTGCAAACCAAGACAGAAATTTTTACAGTCATATAACTCTAGCCTTTTACGTTTAATTCGACAACGGTTTGTAATTTATCAAACGTTACTATGCTTTGCCATTCTTAAAAAATAGGATGTCCCTGTAATTTTAATCCCTTAATTTCATTTGTGAAGGGATACAATAATTTGTGAGCCTTAGCTCTTAGCATTTAAAAAATAGGATTAACTTCAAAACTGCAACACAATGCACTGCGTGTATGTGGTACGACTAATATGTTTTTATAAAATTGCTGGCGATAATGAAATATAGATATGTGCTCTGTTATAACAGTTAATAAAAATTCCGCACATATAAGTGCTCCTATTGAAATAAATCAATTATTTGAAATTTGCATCAGTAATAAAATTACATACTTAATGCAGTAAACTGATGTGAAATTAAATTAAAGGAAACTAATATTTTAGTAATAGCGGAGGCAATTTATCAACTACTTTACATTTCAACTCACTTGATTATATATTTCTTACTGAGATCATATTGATTAAAAATTCGAATTATAAGTTTTAGTTCATATTCAAAAAAAAAATATCCTTGCAAGACTAGTTAATTCGTTTATAATAATTAATGTTTAAGCGATTAGTCTCAGGAACGTTTTCTAATTAATTAATAGGGAGTTTCTTAGAAACAACCGAATTCTATATAAATGATTTATAAGTATGTGAGTGCATTTTCTTTCTTAAAAATTCAAAATATATTGTGTGCATCTTCTTAGTGGGACGTTTTTGTATTCATAATTATTTGGAAAAAATATATTTTATTCTGAAAGAATTATATTACAAATTAAAAATATTAAAAATGGTGAGTTTGCAATTAGAAAATTTATCAAACCTTTTGTTTGTAAAGAGTTAGATATAGAACAAAGCATGGTTCTTCACATTTTATTTTTTTTGAATTATAATGATGGTAAATAAGATTGACTCAAGTGAACTTTGCCTAATCATTCCAACATATATCAATATTAGTTAGATACATTACTAACTGCATCAGCTATTTTTTAAAATAGCTCTCCATTATTATATTTTCAAGCTCAACAGTAAAAGAGTGGAAACAATAGTTTTTTTTAATAAATTAATTGATCCCCGGTACCAATTCTTTTTCTATCGCAATCTTACAATTAGTACTTGTCTGAGTTTCTGTACATTTTGTTTAAGTAACCTTTTTTCTGTTTGCTTGAAACATCTGTTTTTATTTGGCTCTTGATTTCATCTGGTTAATCTGATGAGATAAAATAAAAAAAAGCGAAGAAAAAAAAAAGATTCTACGACTAATAATATTAGCAAGATAATTACAGTATTAAATGTCCTTTGCTAGTTTATGAGATATCATGGGCCTGTATATATGTTTGAAACTAAATTCCGGCAAGACATAAATAAAACATGATGATATCAATCGATTATAAAATTCTACAGTTTTCGAGCAATAAGTTTTAGGGATGTTTTACTTCGATGCTTATTAAATTACAAACATAATCGACAAATATTATGAAAATTTTTGGTGTTATCTGCCATTAGACGCTATGCACTGCTAGCCTATCAAAGTTTTTCTTATCCGCTAACAATTTGTCGCGAAATAATGAGTAGATGGAATCTTTATGATTTCATTCTTTCATACTATTGATAATAACTGACTATTTCTCTATATAACTTACAAATAACTTAAATTGATCAAAGATCAGTATTTAGCTGATATCATTCAGAATACTTAAAAAACCTTGACAAGATGTTGTCCAAGTTTTTAACCGGGAGTTCTTTAGCCGTAACACAAATCATAATTTTACTTGCACTAGTTTTATCATTGTTAGCTTTATTTTCACTTTCGTTTCCATTGTTATCAAATTTCCATCCACTTCGTAAAAATAGTCTAATAATACACCATTATAATTTGTAAAGTTTGGATTCTTGATATTAGTAAACTCAAATCTACTAGAAATTTGATTTTCAAGTCGTGGATTTCTTTATTAAATAAAATATCATTAGATAAGATTTTTGTTCAGGTTAGCGAAGTCGTATGCTGTGAAAATACTATAATTGTATAATGGTTACACAAAATATTAGATAGAAGTTTACTAACAGAGTATTTCAATAGGAAAGCATTGGAATAAAGGCTGCAAAGTTAAGGATTTTTCGTAGAAGTCAATACAGACTTCTGTGTAAGAGATCGTAGCGTAATTTGTGGATGTATTACATCTGTACACCAAATAACCATAGTGTGTCCGCGAAAAATTTGAAAGGGGACAATTATGAATGGCCACCCAATGGAAGAAAATTTTCATAATTCTTGCTTGTAATACTGATGTACAGAATATATACCAGCATTAATTTCAGCAACCCAGGTAGTTAACAAAACTGTGCTCAAAAATAAGGTGAGCGAAAAATCAAAACCGGGAACTATGTCAATTGAAAAAATGAACTGAAATAATTAAGAAACGTCTTCCTCATTTTCAACCATTTTCATCCAAAAAAGGGAGCGTATAGATAAGTATAAGAGGCGGCTGATGCTTCTTTTTGTATTTAAATTATTTAATCATAATAACAGCACCAAGAGCGACACTGCCTATTCCAATATTATGCTGTCTATAAATTCAATTTTCCTGCACGATGTTTTAATGCTTTCTGCATTTCTTAATGAAACAAACCTCGTCAAACAGAAAAAAATATATAGTCATGCAATACAATAAAATTTTATAAAAAATAAATGTATAACCTATTTTAACAGTTATTGTTACTTTTTTTGCACATGAAATTCTATTGATCTTATAAATTTCAAGTGGTTCAAATTTTCTTCAAATCAAAATTTCGCTCATATTATTGATAAATACACCACAGTGCATTTATTGTAGGACAGCACTAAGAAAATCTACCATAATGACTAATATAACGAATTCTGTTTCACTTATATTTTTGAATGATAACAGTGACTTAGGATTAATAGTAATTACTTGAATTTGCTAGACACTTTCATTGCATGCGCGTATATACAATATATATTTTTGGAAGACGACATTTTTTCATGACTCTCACACCACTAATGGCAGATAAAGTCGGTATAGACCGTGCCACATTTATTTGGAAAGTTTATTGCGAAGCTTGGAGATGCAGAGATAAAACATAATTGGAAAGGTGTGTTAGTGGATTCTCAATGGTGTATGCTATGATATACTAACTGATCATCTGATAGGCCACTACTGAAACAATCATAAAATTTCCAATATTATGTGTAGTCTAACTAATTACTGTATGCTTATGCCTGAAATAAATACCTATTTCTTTACGTCGGATATACTAATCAAAAAATATGTTACTAATATGAAAAAAAATTCCCGCGAAAGATACTTTTTTTAACCAATTATTAAAAAGTTCTGAGATCAAAAGTTGTGGAAAAGGTAGATATATAATTTTTTTGTTTATACAACAATATCTTTACAGTCTCTCAAAGTGGCTGCTATTATTTTTGGTTTTAATAAGGTTGATATTGCAAATTGCTGTCCCGGGCGTTTAATATCTGAATTGAGAAAAAATCAACAATGTGCTTGTAATGGCAGTCTTGGTGTCTATGGCACTGACGATGATTTAATACTTTCGTCATAATCACCAAGACGCTCACTAGAGGATATATACTACTTCTTTTAGGCTTTGGCTGCTGTTGATCATCCTGATACTACTGCGACTATTGAACTTTCAGACGGTACACATTGGAACTATCATGTCCATCAATGCCACTTTAACACTGCAACAATTATATGGACAGGGTCAACGTTTGAAACACTTGTTTATAATGGATCAAACGAAAACATCATCCAAAGATGTGGATATATTGAGAATATCTCCCATATAACGCCATCATTTTGAAAGCCCATTAGTTTCACGTTCACTACTGTTGCCACATAATTATCAGAGGATTATTTCCAAATCATTTGTAATTGTGGTTGAAAGTAGCACCTATATCACTACTGCTGCATCAGATTTTAATCCTTCAAATTAAAACTCATCGTCTTTTGGTTCCAAATTATATCCGTATTTTTGTGGTTAACTGCCATCAACTTTGAGTATTGACTTGTCATCCATTTCTTCAATTAATCGAGACAGCATATAGAAGGGGTATCTTTCATGAGTGTATACGATTCCTACTGTTTTATCAACAGTAGCTTCCTGCTCAACATCTACATAGTCGTGGGAGAATATAATATTCACAGCCCCTGGTATTAACATCTTGTTCTGTTGTTGAAAGCGGCCAATTACACGCAGTAATGATTCAAGTAAGAAAGAAAGTATTATTATTACGGCTGCTGCAAGTGCATCTGCCGAGACCGATTTGACAGAAGTTGTTGTGACTCCCACGAAAAAGTTAGAGCTAGATACAGTTAAGTACACAAGAACGAGCGTCACAGAATATCAATATATTATAGACTGAAGCCAGTACTACTGTCATCAATAGCAATAAATATTCATAATTGCTATAAAAAGTTTCAATCTTTTTATAGGATCAATTAAATATAATGACATATCAAATACTCTAGAATTAAATTGAATAATCAAAACTTCGATGAAAATAGGCTTAAGTAAAAAACATTTCGTCCAGAAAAAAAATTCTAATGAGTGTTTTTACTTGTGTTTTGTCATTCAGTTTTAATTGTAAGTATCCAATATAGCATAATATTGTAAAGTGAGCTTTTAGTTATAGTGTTTTTGTTTCTATTGTAATGTCACCAGTTGAGTATAGGAAACTATTCTACAATATTATAATAACCACGTATAATTATATAACTATGTGAATTTGTACAATAGGAAATAAATAATATTGTCATCGAATTTAATGGTAACTATACCTGATACAACATCAAGATTATCACCCGCTCTGGGAGAAGATATATTAGATTTTTATTTCATCTCCAAATGAGGAATGTTATCTTTTAAATTTTTATGTTATTTTACCCTCCTTGAAAAGAAAAGTGATTTTTTTATTATTCTAGCAACCCAAAATATATTATTACTTTATTTAAGTTTTCAAAAACACTTCATATTATTTTCTTTAAAACCGTTTCAAGAAATATAAAAATTATTACGCTTCTTCTTGAATTGATGATTTCTTACTTCATCATAAAGTTTTTATAAAAGTTAAAGTTATTTATTTACAACATTAAAAATTTCTGTCATGATCTCATGGGAAAATTTCAGTCTTTATACGATCTTCATTATCATAAAAAAATAATGGATCACTTCCTTTTCGTAGCCAGTTTTGAAATGATTATATCAGCTCTATTCGTAGCATTCTCTGTCCTTCTACAATTTTAAAATACAGAAGGGACTTTTCATCTGAAATTTTATTAAAAAGGCCTCTAACCTGGAGACAAAAGTTTGTGATCCTTGAACAATATTAGACTTCGATAGATCAAAAGTGTTAAAATAATTTTATTATAGACATTTAGATGAACCCAAAAACATTTTTTTACAACGTAATAAAACATTTCTATCATACGACAATTATTTTTTATTTTTGCTTGAAAATAGTGTCTAAAGAATGTATATAACAAATAAAATTGTTTTCTAAAAAATGGTAAAAAAACACATTTCCCTTAATGCTTCCAAGAACTAGAACTTTTTTTGCGAGTTAATATCAAGCACCTTTTAGTTGATAAGTCAACAGTTATTAAATTTGATTCATCACTAATATATTTTTTTGCTCTTTCTTTTGCTAATTGTAAAAAAGTATTAGCAAACCAAATTTAGCGATAAATTTGAATGGAATTAATTGTGAATGACCAATTTCGCATATAATAATAAAATTTGATATTTTTCGCTCCACTAAAGGTTCTAAAGCAGTATAGACTACTTTTTTATGATGTTTATAGATGAAATGGACCTCGGTTTGGTTAACTAAATTGTCTTAGTTGGTAAACAAATGTTAAAAGTAATTGCTATGACTACCAGAAAATGACTATGCTTTACCAAAAAACTTGATACAGATTGTTTTGATTAGTTTACTCCTAAGATTTAATTATCATATAAAACATAACATGAAATGTTAAACCGGGTTCGTCTTACTATCAACAACTCTATACTGTAACTGAAGCACAAGAGTATATGTCTATATTATTTGGAATTCTCATGAACCTTGATTTTCCGCCGAGAAGCTGGTTATCACAATTCACAAGTAAGCGAACCTAATATTTCTCAACTAAACCAGTCAATATGAACAACAAATTCTGATTACTATGTTTTAAAATTTTGACAGATATTTCAAAAACTTTAAAACTAAGCAATCCTTTTTTAACTATAAAAGCCGATTTTACTAATCTCGCTGTTGGGGACAAAAATAGTATTACTACATACAAATTTCAGCATAATATTAAATACGAAGACATTTCCGAATCTATTATTAAAACTCCTACTAAGCTCTAACAGTTTGTACATTAAATCCTATATAATAATATTAAATATCACATTATATTTTTTAAACTTATTCTAAATATCAAAATAATATAACTATAAAACATAGAAAAATATTCTGTTTGTGCGAAATCAGAGCAATCTAAAAAAAACTAAATATATGAATTAATACATATTCCGCTCAGGGAACAGAAAAAAGGGTAAAACATATTTATTCAAATCAAACATAACCTGCTTGAACCATGTACTGACATTCATTCCTAAAAATATAAAACGATTAAACCATATATACACCAAGAAACTTTAGCAAAGTTTGCACCTGCATCATAGACTTCCAAAGAGTATGAAGATGAAGATTCTGTCATAGAATTAGAATTCGAAAGCAATGTTGAATATGTTGGTGCGAGTTGGTTGGTTGGTTGGTGCGAGTTGGTTGGTGCGAGTTGGTTGGTGCGAGTTGGTTGGTGCGAGTTGGTTGGTTGGTGCGAGTTGGTTGGTGCGAGTTGGTGCGAGTTGGTTGGTGCGAGTTGGTTGGTTGGTGCGAGTTGGTTGG
>PPNM03000110.1:0-13124 GCA_003707275.3 Kregervanrija fluxuum | reverse complement strand
CAACTTCTGAGTCTAAATCGATTACACGATTTCTAATAGTAAGTATTAACTTATCTATCTACGGGACCACACCTGTAATCGTTCCTCCTGTGAGCGTTATCCTAATCATCATATGTTGGAAGTAGATGATTACAAATAACACTACACCCTACTGGAGGAGGAGTGGGATTTCAATATAAAATTCTTAATGTCTTAATATCATTGTGAAAATTAGAAAGAATTTTACGGAAGTTCTAATTAGAAAATATTAATCATATGATGATAGGAATTATGATGCGATATGAAAAATAATAGGACATTAAGAATTTTATATTGAAATCCCACTCCTCCTCCAGTAGGGTGTAGTGTTATTTGTAATCATCTACTTCCAACATATGATGATTAGGATAACTCTCACAGGAGGAACGATTATAGGTGTGGTCCCGTAGATAGATAAGTTAATACTTACTATTAGTTATCTTGTAATCGGTTTACACTCAGAAGTTGTAAATAAAAGTAAGGACAAAGTATAATTAAATCGTATTCAATTTTTGTATAAAGATCCCTCTCCCAAAAAAGAGAAAAGAAAAAGGTTGTAAAAAAGTAGAAGCTAAAAAGAGGAATAGTACGTATTTATAGACAATTTTCATTTAATTTTCATTAACTGCAATTGTTCATCTTTTGTCTAGACTTCAACTCAAATACTTTGATTTCATTTGTTTCTCCTACAGGAGTTAGGTATGTAGAGACAACAATGGAATTACTTTAATTAACCTAAAAATAGGAGCCATAATAGTTGACTGCCGATACAATTTCTCCAGGTTCCAACATATAAATTATCAATTCTAATTCAGAATAGTTGAATATCTAATTCAGCACACTAAACACTCATAGATTAAATCTGATAATTAAAATACAATCAAAATATCATCATATGTTGGGAGTAGATGATTACATATAATGCTTCACTCTACTGGAGGAGGTGTGGGATTTCAACATAAAATCCTTTATGTCCTAATATGAACTAATTTAAGCCATTATTCTACCTTCATTGAATTCACAACTCCTTTGATTGGGATCAATGAAATTAAAGCAATTAAATTCAAAAATCGTCCATAGTTGCTACATTAACTAAATGGATATATGATGTTATTTAATGCCACTAAAAATTTCAATTGACTGCAAATAAATCCGGATTGGTTATATTCACAATCAAAAATTTTTTATTGAAATATTGTAATCAAAATCATTTTCGTTTTTTGGATTTATCTAAGAGTGTTTGAATTGTACGTAAGCTTTCTATTTGTATTCCAGAAATTGAACCTACATCAATGATTAATAAATAGTATTAGACGATATGTCTTAAAAATGTTATCGTAGGAAATGGTAGTTTATAAATTATGATAAAAAATTTCATAGGAGCCAGCATCAAAGTGCTCATCAACTATTAATATCATCATTAAATTTATCAGTATCGACAACAATAAAACCCTACAATTATTGCGTTGGTTATTGTGTATAAAGTTCTTTTACTTTCTACATTTTAAATATATTTTTTTGATACATTTTATACGAAAATTCAATTATTGAATTATAACACAACTTATTTACATATCACTTTAATCACATTTCAATTATACCAGGAGTACTACCAACAATAAATAATTTGTTTCTAATTTATGAATTAAGCCATCAATAGGAAAGATGGGATTGAACGGGACAATAGGATCATACTTGGTGTTTTCAAACATAACTTGTATTCAGATTGTACCGGAAAGTATTTTTTTTTTTTTTTTCAAAAAACTAACCCATATTTAGATGAAAAAATATGAAATACCGCTTAGCCTAGTGATGTTTGTAGAGCTCGTAGAAAATTGTGTTGGGTAATTTCTATAATCGGGGTAATCATTTTATTGTTTGCATGATCTTTGTATCTCAAATTATGGTGTGTGTCCATGATTAGACCGCGAATTTCTATCTCTTTGATTGAATATCTTAATATTGAATGGAAAATAAACTGTGCGTTATTGCTATAATTCTCATCAGAACGAACAAAATTATATGAACCGTGATTGGATGAGAGTATATTCAATTGCCACAGAACCGGCTCCAGCTGTCAAAATTTTAGTATTAGATAAATAAAATCCGGTTACTTTATGGTTCACTTTTTTGGTTTTTCCCGGTATATGTAACTCATTAAAAATTTATAATTATTTTTATTTACAATTCTAAAATTGTCGTAAGCTTCCATTTTAAGGGTTCGGAATCCAAGAGAGATTTTTTACCCATTTCAAGCGTACTACTTGAAGCCACTAAACTTTCAAACTTTCTTCTATCAAGGACCGTAATAAATTTGAAAGTTCTAGTTATTAGTTCACCCTGTTCATTCGTTTTTGAGTAAAAGTCCCTATTGTAAGTTTCTAGATCGATATTTCCTTCTAGATTCACGGAATCATTTAATATTTTATCATTTAATACGGTATCTGTTTCCACCTGCTCATTTTCATTAGCTTCTGCAAATGACCCCATCCTTTGAAATGGCACATCACTGGAATTCAGTAATTTCATTGACTTATTAATACTTTCATATAAACGTTTTAATAATAAATTTATTAGATTTCTTGGCTCAGGCTTTTGGTTATCAATAGACCAGGCTAGCCACCAGCTATTTTCTTTAGAAACTAATTTACCATATCCATCTCTTTTTGTATCTCTCATTTGATATGCATTAACATCAATGAAACAAATAACAAATCCAGATTTCATGAACAACCCTGATTCTTCCATGATAATATCTACATCCACTAATTTGTCAAATTGTTCCTCATCGCCATACTCACCTAATTCCTCCATTATTTGTGGTTTTGTCACTTCAAAAGAACCCAAATCCAATAAAACAAACTTTTTATGTGGAACTAGATCATTGATATTGGATGCCGGGAAAAAGCTTAGCAATTGCTTGCCTGATTTACTTTCAATAACTTTGAAATTTGTACTACTTAAACCTAGTGAGTTCTGAATTATAACACCACATGATAAATTATACAATCCTGGTGTAAGTTTGATACGTTTGTTATATTTAATCAAATAAGTTTTATTGACATATAGTAGATTTTCTCTAATATATGAAGGTTCATCCACTTGATAATCATTGTAATCAACAAATAGACGACGATTTCGGTAAATACCATAAATTATCTTCCAAGAATCTCTTATATATTTGCAATTGAGTATTTCGTTCACCGATTTACTAGCCCTATTGCTATCTGCTAAATTGTAATATTTGGCAACTAATTGCCTTTGATGGTAGCGCCAATAATCAAATGATTTAATATAATTTACTAAGTAAGGAAGATCGTATAAAGCTATTGTTCTTAGGATATGAGGACCAAATTTTTCAATAAAAAGGTTCATATAAAAATCATTGTACATAACATAAAATTGTCGGCATATTTGTTTCAGTTCATTAGGAACAAATTTAAATATCTGCTGCACAATTTCTGAGGGTAATTGATTTAAAGATTGAGTCATCGGTTCATTCATATTTGTAATATTATCCCCTAAATAGAAAATTTAGGAAACATCATAGATAAATTGAAGCAATCAATCTAACAAAAAAATAGAGATCTAAATTGTGATTTTTTTTGAGCGCCGAGTATAAATCAAAAGAAAACTGCAATACTACTGCATTTCAAATAAGGAAACATACCACATTGGACTGGGAAATTGTTATTACGAGACTACAATTGTCACTCAATCATTATAAACTATTATAATGTATATGCTATCATCATAAAAATATGTAATACAAATATCGATGAATACAAATAAATAAAAACAACCAGTCAATCAAAAAGAGTAATACGTATTTTCGATCCGACGAATTTAAGCTTCATCCTTCTCTTCGTCGTCATCATCTCTTTCACGATCATAGAATTCATCCAAAATCTTAGGTGAAATTCTATTTAACATTTCCTTTGGATAAATTCTTAATAGAGACCAGGCCAAATCAAGTGATTCAAAAACTGTTCTGTTTTCGTAAGCACCTTGAGAGATAAAAGTCTTCTCAAATTTTTCTAAAAATTCCAAGGACAATTTATCTTCTGTTGATAAAGCTTCTTCACCAACAACAGCCTTCATTGCAGCAGCATCTCTACCAATAGCATACTTAGCGTATAATTGGTTAGAAACATCACCATGGTCCTTTCTAGTCATACCTTCACCAATAGCGGACTTCATCAATCTAGATAGAGAAGGTAGAACATTAATTGGAGGATAAATACCTCTATTGTGTAATTGTCTATCAACAGAAATTTGACCTTCAGTAATATAACCAGTCAAATCAGGAATTGGGTGAGTAATGTCATCATTAGGCATAGTCAAAATTGGAATTTGTGTAATTGAACCATTTCTACCTTCAACTCTACCAGCTCTCTCATAAATGGTAGATAAATCAGTATACATATAACCTGGGTAACCTCTTCTACCTGGAACTTCTTCTCTTGCAGCGGAAACTTCCCTTAATGCATCAGCGTAGGATGACATATCGGTCAAAATGGTTAAAACATGTCTTTCAGTTTGATAAGCTAAATATTCTGCTGTGGTTAAAGCCAATCTTGGAGTAATAATTCTTTCAATGGTTGGATCGTTAGCTAAATTTAAGAATAATGAAGTTCTCTCCAATGAACCATTTTCTTCGAAATCTTGTTTGAAAAATCTAGAAGTTTCTAAATTAACACCCATGGCTGCAAAAACAATAGAGAAATTTTCTTCATGACCATCATGAACATCTTTAGTTGGTCTAACCAACCCTGCTTGTCTACAAATTTGGGCAGCAATTTCATTGTGAGGTAAACCAGAAGCTGAAAAAATAGGAATTTTCTGACCTCTAGCAATAGAATTCATAGTATCAATGGCAGAAATACCGGTGGAGATCATTTCTTCGGGGTAGATACGAGCATATGGGTTGATAGGAGAACCGTTAATATCCAAATAATCTTCGGCAAAGACCCTTGGACCATTATCAATTGGTCTACCAGAACCATCGAAAACTCTACCTAGCATATCCTCAGAAACAGCAAGCTTCAAACTGGAACCCGTGAATTCGACTCTTGTTTTTTTAACATCGATACCTGATGTACCTTCGAAGACTTGGACAACTGCTTTATCACCTCTAACTTCTAAAACTTGACCAGCTCTTTTGGTACCATCTGGAAGAGTTAAATCAACAATTTCATTATAAGTTGGAAATTTCACGTTTTCTAGAATAACCAAAGGACCATTAACACCACCCACAGTGTTATAATCTAGACGTGGGTGAATGTTGAAGCCCTGGGTAACGGCCTTCTTGTTGATTTCAACTATGAAAAATAAAGATGTCAGTACTCATAACAAATATAAATATAATATCACTACCATAGAGATGTTTGACTATCTATTTCCGATTCCTAATCTCTGATTTCATTTCATTATACAATAATCTGAAGCTAAAGGATAAAATTATATAATAGATAACATCAATTCAGGTATAAAACTAACTATACATACATAATTCTTTGGTTGACAACATTCTGTAATGTGAATAACGGCAATTGTTATGCTGTCTACTGTATGAAGATGGTATATAACAATGTAGTACAGATTTTAGTACAGTACCTAACGACTGTATGATAAACGCTCCCAGCGAAAAGAAGCAGCCACCCACTTAAACTTATGGACACGTTATTTATATGGCAGTAATTATTTCCCTTATCAGCACTCCGGGTAATTCACCTATTCAACAACTTCCCAATCTTTTTTCATGTTGTTCATACTTGAACTCTGTGATGGAATCTTCTGAATGAAATATTGGTAGATGCTTTCCGACAAGTTGCCCACATCTGACATGAGTTCCATACCTGTCAATATATCCGGGCATGAAACCGGAACTGTTGATTGTGACAAGGACAACGAGGAATTGGGGAGCAATTTGGACGATCTGTAGCTGGAATCTACCCTATTTGATTCCAAATACATACTGTAATATCTTGAATTAAACGGATTACTAGTTTTTTTAAAATCTGGCTTCAATATACTTTTTTCTTGCAATTTATCAACATTCCCTGTCTTCCAAAACTTAAAAACATTAGTTATCAAGTTTCTGTCTTGAATTTGTTTTCTTTGTATTGGATTTAGTAAATTTTCTTGTAAACAATTTTTGTTTTGAAAAGTATCAAGTTTTGAATATTGGGAAATAATAAGAATTAAGAGCTGATCAATCTGTAACAAATCCATCAATTTTATATTGTCAAAATCATGCTCTGGTTTCACGTGTTTGACGATTTTTAAAATATCTAAAATCAAGTTGGATAATCCAATGCTAAAGTCAAGTATTTGTTTTTTATTCATATCAAATAGTGTCTCGATATTATTAAAATAGAAAGAAGAATTGACGCTTCCTACGCTTAATCCATTCTCATCATTTTCTATTGGGAATGGCAACTGTATCTGTAAATAACCAGCAATTTTTTTGGCAAATCTCGCAGCCCTATCTAAAGATACAATGATTAAATCCGTGGTATAAAAAATAAATAAATCAATTGATATTATGGGAGTAAACAGAATTGAGAGTTTTAAACTATTTTGTTCTAATCTTTGAATATTCCAAAACTGAATTAAATTTAAAATTAGACGAGTTCTTTCATGTTTTATCAATCTACTTTGTTTTTTCACAACGGTATTTTTAAGCTGTGTAGAATCATCAGCTAAAGAATTGGTATCTTTGGAATAATGTAGATCTAATATTTTATTCAAGTTCTTTAGACTTTTCATTCTGTTTTTAACTTCGTTGCTCAATATTTCAATTTTACCCTTCAAATTTCGGTTTTTGAGAATTTGGTCTTGCAATTGCTTATCTACCAATTGAATATTAATTATCCTTTGAGATCTTTCCACAGTCAAAAGTATATAAGCTAGCCTAGCCACAGAATCTATTGAGACATTCAATTCCTTCTCAGGTTTTAGAGGAAATAATTTCTGCTTTACATCTAAATTACCCATATTCTCGACGTACAATGATAAAAATTCTTCTGCATGTCCATTGATGCATGATTCTAAAACTCGATCGACGCTCTCAACAAATCCTTCGTTGATATATTCTATGTTGATCTTATTTAAGTTGAACTTTAGTAATCTAAAACTAATACAGGAAGAACAATAAAAATGTTTCTTATTCCTCGTACGACTAACTGAATCATTGCAAATGCCACACTTTACACTTCTATTAGTAAAAAAATGTTTCTCCAGTGACATTTTAAAGACACATTGAATTGAGCAGAGGATAAATTTAAAAGGTGTGTTCTAGCTGGTGTCTTTCATGACAGAAACTAATTGTTGGCTGTGTGCTCGCCTTCTAAAATTCATACAGGACATAAAAATTTCAAACGTCAGAGGCAGCATCATGAAGTCTTCATGGTCGGTTAAGCTCTCAATTAGAAGATGAGAATAAGAAAGCAAGCTCTCATTGGTGTGTTATTTTATTGAAAATCTTCGAAAAGAATATATTTTTACTAACTCTATACCACAGCTTTTATTGCATCCATTATTCTAGCTGGATATTTAGGCTTTGCTGATTTATCTTTACCCCATGATAAATGGATCCATTTTGCAGTATTTTTTGTTACAAGCTTTTTATTTTATTGGATTCTTGATTCTAGGTACACTTGGACTTTGAGAAATGTTACATTTTTAACTTGTACAATAATAGGTGGTGTTGGAAGCGAATATGTGCAACACATTATTTCTCCATTCAGATCATTTGATTATTATGATATTCTAGCTAATGTTTGTGGATCCCTTTCAGCTATTATTACATCTGATTTATATTTGTGGTATAAGGGGAAGAAAAAGAATTTGGGGAGAATAAGGAGGGTCCAAGTTGATCTTGAAAACTTGCCAGATGATTTAAACCTACTGGATAATGATAATGATATTCAATTAGTCAACGAACCAGCGCATGCACAGGAACCTATGTGAATAAATAGAAAAAAAATCATTTTGGCTTGTAAAATTTATCAAGGTCGTCAGACTTCTTTAGAAACTCTGTATAATACCATATTTAAAAATGTAAATTAAACTAAAATACACAAGTATCAGCGATTGCTTTGGCTAACTCTTCTAAAAAAATTTGATCTATATCATCAAACGCTCCCAAAACAAGACAATCAATATCCAGAACACCCCGAACTATATCATTTTGAATAATGGGAACCACAATTTCGCTTTTAGTTTCACCATCACATGCAATATGACCTGGAAAATTCTCAACATCCTTGACAAGCTGGGTAATTTTATCTCTAGCAGCTGTTCCACAAACACCACGGCCAATTTGAATTTCTTGACAGGCCACTTTGCCCATAAATGGACCCAAAATTAATTTCGTAGAATCATTTGGATCTACCACGTAAAATCCAGACCAATTAACCTTTGTGTTAAGAGTTTCAGAATTATAACAATGCCATAGTAATGAGCTACAATTCGCCAGATTACAAACCCAGTTAGATTGTGATGATGCTAGCGCTTCGTACGACTCAATTAACAATTCTAGAGATTCCTTTTTTGCGGCTTGATGGTCTGTATAAGAAGCGTTATTATTGAAGTTTGAATAATTTGCATGATGTAACATTTTTGGGCGATATATTCATAATGGGCTAAAAAGTTTATGACAGAATTTTCAATTTGTAGCGAGATTATGCACCCAGGAAGATAATCACAATAATCTTCTAAGGTGATTAAATCTATACACATACATCATTTCTATCCCAAGAGAATTTTTTATAGTCTTCTTCCCAGCGCTAATTTATAGCTTATGAGAATTCTATCGCTCACAAGACCCATTGATGAATTTACCCGCATGATAAAGTTTAGGATGTTTGCTTCTAAATTCCAATAATGAACAATATGAACATAAAAATCAAGAAACTACTTGATTGACGAAGAAGTTATTAAAGAATCAGACCTATAGATAATTGGATAGCTGAATTACTGGTTACTATCATATATTTATTTTAAGCCTGATCGTTATTAATATGGTTGTCACATTTAAAGCCATTATTAAATCTACCATATATGGACTCAATTTATTGAATAATATTTTTAGAAGAGCTTTTAAGAAAAAAATAGAAGTATGCTTTACGTTACTCTTGAATTTATTTGTCATTCCTGAGTCATTTATTGTATGCATAACAAACAAGTAATGGTAGGGGTTGGTTATCTATTTACCGAACCACATCTAAAATCATCCTCCTGTGAAAATTAAACTATTCCAAATCCATATATATATGTTAATTTGGATATTGCGAGTTACAAGTAACCAATTGCCATATTGGTGAAGATGAAAGAGTCTTGGCCAAAGCTCTTAAACTTTAATAAATATTCTTAAAAAGGTACCTAATCTATAAACAAATTAAGAGATTTTTTACAAACAGTAACCAACTTTTAGGCTTTTTTATTAATACATTCTTATATCTAGAATTTTATTATACATGCTCAATATTATTTTAACTCGACTTGAAATCATGTTATTATTTTTATTTAACTGTTCTATAACGTAATTGATAGTTTTATGTAGTTTATCTCTTTCAAAATTAGACGAAAAGAAAGTAAACATCCCTTATTTTTTGGTTTGGACTAATTACATAGATTTTTCGCTAACAGCCGTGAGCCATTATCAAAAGCTTTGTACCCTTCAATAAGTATTAGTGAAAATTTTTAACCCTTATATTTATGTATTGGGATTCGTGAGAACGCTACATTTCTCATAGGTTACAATAATGTTCTAATTAATCCTTGTTTTTGTTTTAATTGTAGTTTTATTGGTTATAGATAACTATTCTATAGTATATATTGATACTTTATAAAAACTATTTAAAGTTATAAATTAAATAAATAGAAATCATGTCCTATTTATGTTATTTTAATTATAAAGTCTCAATCCTCAGTCCAGACCTTTCATCAATATGGTCGGCTGTTTTACCTTCATTTATAATCTGTTATCTTGATAAGCTATCTTGATAAGCTATCTTGATAGATTAACATATCGGTAATTTCCTATTCTATAAGTCATCTTGGTTATCGTTACCTTTTATTTAATTCAAGATTTCAATTAATTATTAACCAATCAATTGATTCTTTTCAACTATTCGAACATTTGCTATTACACTTTTTCAAAATTAAATATAATTTTCATAGTTTTATCCCTAATATGTCATTTTATTTCTATAAAATAAATTAATGTAATAAACTGGCCTTGTATTCATTGATTCTTACTCAAGTATTCAGTATTGTAATTGCTAATTTTATATAAACCATTCAAGTCATAAATGAAACAAAGGAATACTTAGTCCTATTATGTTTTGATATATAAAGTTTAAAAAGCTCTTCATTTGAATGTTTGCAAATTTTTGAAATAATAGATTCACATTAAATATTTTATTTTTATCGGACTTTTTTCAGAAGGATCTGCACCTTATAGTAGCCGTTATCTGGCCATAACATTAAAGTAACCTGTGGATTGGTTAATTTATAATTTGTGATTTTTATAAACTCCAACATTAATGTCATTGAGGCATTTAAATTATTCTATTGATAACGTTTTCTAATCACTAGTCTTGTAAAATCATATCTATTTTACATGTTGGAACTCATTTTACATTCTAAAACTGCTCTAATTTAAAAAGGAAGGTTCTTCCTCGATTTCTATTCCCAAAGTAACATTATTATTAATAAGTGAGGTCTCATAAAATCTCTTTTGATACTTTACTTAAGGAATGATTTATTAGGACTTGAGGGAATTTATAATGAAAACCCACATCAACTTCAGTAGGCTGAAACATTGTACGTAATCATCTAGGATGTACGATGATTAGGATAACCTTCAGAAAGAGCGATTTCGGATGTGGTCCCATAAAGAGATAAGTGGATACTTACCATTGGTGATTGTGTAATCAATGTTAACTCGGAAGTTATGGGAAAAAAATACAATTAAAATCATAATCAATTTTATACAAATATCTTTTGCTAAAAGAGAAAAAGAAAAAGTTTTAGTAAAACAAGGGAAACTAGAATTTGAAAACAAAATTGTTCATACAGCCAGCTTGGATTTGATTGAATTAATTTTATTTTTTCATTTTTTTTGGGACGACAACATAAATGAATGTAGCGCTAGAAATATTATCATTGGCTCTGATTACTTTGATTTCATTGGTTTATTCTACAAGAGTTATGCATGCAGAGGGAACAGTAGAATGGCCTTAATTAATTATATAACTTAAAAGCCAGAGTAATTGCTGTGAAAATTATGTTTAATTTTGAAAAGTGTAATAATAGCAAATGTTTGAATAGTTGAAAAGAATCAATTGATTGGTTAATAATTAATTGAAATCTTGAATTAAATAAAAGGCAACGATAACCAAGATGACTTATAGAATAGGAAATTACCGATATGTTAATCTATCAAGATAGCTTATCAAGATAGCTTATCAAGATAACAGATTATAAATGAAGGTAAAATAGTCGACCATATTGATGAAAGGTCTGGACTGAGAAATAAAATTTTATAATTAAAATAACATAAATAGGACATGATCTCTGTTTTTTTAGATTTTTTTTTGTAAAGTATCAATATTTTTGGAATCTGGAGAAATTGTATCGTCGGTTGATTATTATGGTTCTTATTTTTAGGTTAATTAAAGCCATTCTATTGTTGTCTCTACATGCATAACTCATGTAGGAGAAACCAGTGAAATCAACTAACCGAAGATAATGATATTAATTATGTAGTTACATCCATTTGATTGGATATTAAAATAAAATCTAAACAAAGATGAACAATTAAAATTAATGACAATTAAATACAAATTGCCTATATAAACATGCTATTCCACTTTTTAGTTTTTACTTATTTTACAACTTTTTTCTTTTGTCTCTTTCGAGAGAAATCTTTATTTATAACATTGTATACAGTTTATATCTGTGAAAATTAGAAAATATTAATTATATGATGATATGAATTATGATGTGATATGAAAAAGAATATCCTAGAATAATAAAGAGCGTTCTAATAGTCATGCTATTACTAAAATTAGTAATAACGTGATAATTTATATTATAAAATTTATATAATTAAATAACATAAACAGGATAGCTTTTCTTCTATCTGATTTATGAACTAAATAGATTATATAAATTATCAATTCTAATCCAGAATAGTTGAATATCTAATTCAGCACACTAAACACTCATAGATTAAATCTAATAATTGAAATACAATCAAAATAATAATAATTGACTGCCGATACAAATTCTCCAGGTTCCAACAGTACTGTTTCTCTATTAACGGTTTAAGGCCTCATACCCGAGGCTAGAGGGGATGTCATGTGGCAAATCTATCTGTATAACTGTGCCTAAGGTAGAAGATATCCAGGTTAGCTATCCCATCCTCTGATACGGAGTTTCGCTAACTCCGGAGCAGTCACGTGAACGGTTATCAAAGAATTAAAGTCACAGAGAAGTGAGAGCATCTGATTTGGTTTAATAGGATGTAAACTAGTATGTTCTTGGATTATCACGTGTCGTATTAATTAATGATTTCTTAATTATATATTTATTAAAAGATATATTTTATAACTATGAGTATAAACCCAGTTTGATATATTAAGTTATATTGAACACCAACTGTTGGAACCTGGGGAAATTGTATCGTTAAATCAATTAAAACAGGTTCCTATTTTTAGGTTAATTAATGCCATTCCATTGTTTTACACTACATGCATAACCCCTGTAGAAGAAACCAATGAGATCAAAGTAATCATTGATAATGATATTATTTATGTGGCTACATTCATTTAATCGGATGTTGGGATGAAGACTAGACAAAGAAATGAACAATTTCAATTAATGACAATTAAATTCAATTTACCTATATATGTGCTATTCCAATTTTTAGTTTCTACCTGTTTCACAACCTTTTTCTTTTCTCTCTTTTGGAAGAGATCTTTTTATATAAATTGAATACAATTTAATTTTACTTTGTTCTTACATTTATTTACAACTTCTGAGTCTAAATCGATTACACGATTTCTAATAGTAAGTATTAACTTATCTATCTA
>PPNM03000109.1:0-13158 GCA_003707275.3 Kregervanrija fluxuum | reverse complement strand
TTTTTTTCAAGTTGTTATCGATGACTAATGATTGATGCTTATCATAGTCGCCACAATTAGTCATTGACCAATATTGTGTTTAAAAATTGTTGACTATAAGAATATGTAATTTCCCACTTATTTTGTATAATTTTATATCTTGTTTAGTTTCTTTTAATTAAGGATTCTATTTTACAAAACTTACAACTAACAACTCAGTAATAGTTCATAAGACTTTTGCCACATACATATTTTAATTAGCTAATACCTACAACGGTAAGTACTGTTACTTTATTAACGGTTTAAGACCTCTTAACTGAGGCTAGAGGGGATGTCCCGTGGCACGTCTACCTGTACTAGTTATTCCATAGCTGTGCCTAAGGTAGGAGATATCCAGGCTGGCTAACCCGTCCTCTGATAGTCAGAACATAAATTATATGTCATGAGTTAATAGACACATTATGACATAAATTTTGTTCCATGGCATAAATAATTACAAGAACATATTATTTGATATCTAAGATATTGTTTCATCTTATCAGAGTAATCAAAAGAAAAGATATTATTTCATCTTGTCAGTAAACTTAAAAATAAAATTGACAAGTGTTGATAATAAAATTAATACTGCTATTACACATGAAATTAATTTCATGTTCATCAGTGTCAGCACAATTAAATTCCACAGTTATTGTGTTAAGTTGCTGTATATAAGAATACGTATTTTCCCACTTATTTTGTATAATTTCATATCTTGTTTAGTTTCTTTTAATTAAGGATTCATTATTAGAAATAATACAACTAAGTAAGTAGTTCATCAGACCTAAGTCACACACATATTCAAATTAGCTAATACCAAAAACAACGGTAAGTACTGTTTCTTTATTAACGGTTTAAGACCTCGTAACCGAGGCTAGAGGGGATGTCATGTGGCAAATCTATCTGTATTGGTTATTTTATAACTGTGCCTAAGGTAGAAGATATCCAGGTTAGCTATCCCATCCTCTGATATATTTAAAGGCTGGAATTTTCCCACCAGATCAATTATAGAAATTTATAATTTTATAAAAAATAAATTTAACTTTTATCAAATCTTTACGATAAAATTATATAAGAATTTATCAATTCAACAACTAAAGTACGAAACTTTATAGTAAATGTAACGAACCTAGATGAACTCACTTCTCAGTTGAATTTGATTCTTTGATAAGCCGTTCACGTGACTCTAACGGAGTCAATGAAACTCCAAAATATATCAAGGAACTGTTTCGACGCCGAACTTTGTATTGGAACATTAAGAATTTTATATTGAAACCCCACACATCCTCCAGTAGGGTGTAGGGTTATTTGTAATCATCTATTTCCAACATATAATGATTAGGATAACCCTACACCCTACTGGAGGATGTGTGGGGTTTCAATATAAAATTCTTAATGTTTTAGTAGAGGCTTAGCAGTTGAAAGTATCTGTTTTGTAAAATGAGAGTATAATTGCTGTTATTGATAACCTCCTCTTTGGAGTTTATAGGTGCCGCCGCAAACAATTCACATTGTGAAAATTATTTCAAATTTCGTGACGTATGATAGTCAAGGAATAACCTAAATTGGAGATATAAAAATTAAATATATTCAACTTTTGATACAGCTTCATTAGACAGAAACGAATTTATATTATTTTAGTATTAATCGTTTAATAACGCTCATTAATTAATAAACATCAATAAACATTTCAAATTGCTGGCCTTTCTATATGTTTCCACATATAGTCTTGTGTTACCAATACAAATCGTGTTTGCTGACATGCTCTTTTTCTAACTTTGTTTTCAACATGATAAAATGAAAACCCACAGAAAGCAATTGAAATATAAGATAATACTTTCGAAATTAGTTTTCATGACCCTTAATACTCAACATGACAAATGAACATCATAAAACGTTCGCATAAAACATGTAATTGCATAGTGTTCAGGAAGAAATTTGCTTCAGTTCTATTTATTGAAATATTTCACATCGATACAAAATTCTGCTACGGACAATATGTACTATTGTTTTATGCATGCTCCATACCATAGGCACCATCCCAGATCAAAGAATTTTTATTTGTTCCTAAACAAAGAGGACATGATGCTTAAGTCGCTTGATGGCTTAAATTTAGCGTGTAATACAAGAAGAAGAGAGGATACTACAAACAATGGTATTGACACTGACGATGCATAAAATTCGGGTATAACAGTTGCTGAGCCAATGCCAAATCGTACCCAGAAAATGCATTAAATTTTAAGCTAAGGCAGATTATCATCATATTCATTGGCTATCTATTTAGGCTGCAGACTGGATTCTTACTGTATTGGCGCTTATACGATCTATTCGGTTTATTTTCTGGAAATATACTCGATGACTCAAGCAGGTTATGCTTGATCACAAAAAAAGTTTTTCTAGAAGTCCTCCTTTCATGAGAGTTATTATTGGCGATTCATTCAAATATTCAGTTTTTTTGTTTGTCAGGAACTCTTATAATGAGAGTACGCTGCGCAGATCTCATTTTGAGTAATCTGCCTTTATTATAATTTTTTTGATATTTGGATATTTAGAAAAAACACGTGTAACAAATTTGACAACAACAATTGCAACTGTTCTAAAGAAAATTATCAATGTATTACATATTAAAAACTCAAACAGAATGCAACTATAAAATTCAATAATTTCAACCGTATTAAATTATATTAAATATATATGGCTAAATTGTTATTGATGAATAGATATTTAAAAAGAGTTTTAACTTTTTAGCTGACTAATAAAATTCAATTAGTACATGTTTTTCTCTTCAATTCAAACGGTCATCATCAAGCAAAAATTGATGTGATTCTATATTATATCATGCATTAAAAGAAATCAGCTAAGTAACGTTTTAAATCTGATTTACCAAATATATTTCAGTTTAATGTAATGGCACAAGTTTTTTCAGTTAATGACAAGTGTAAAATTAATAATTTCATGAAGTATTGGCACGTCATTATTAGAAATAATATTCCATCAGGTTGGATGGCTACTGACGTTTGTAAATATGAGGAGCAGGTTAGATGGGATTGAAGAGTACACCGAAATTATTATTGTTAACAGAGTAGATTTAAATAAAAATATTTCTTGAAGCAATGAATGAAAAAATTGGAACTACAACAGAGTAAACGTAAAAGTTAGGATTCAGAGGATAAACTGCACGAGTTAACTGCTCCCCTGGTTAGCCTTCAGAAGCTATAAATCTAGATCAATTAAAATAGTAATTAAAATATATGTATAAAATTGCTCGTGAAATGTGCAATTAACAAAAATGATTGGTCAATGCTTACCGTTGAAAAATATCATTAAACGATTATAGAATCATCATAGAGTTGAAATAATTGAAATAAGACATTCAATGTTTGTTTATAGAGCATGCTGTTATAGAAGAGTAAAACCTCCGAAATTCCTGTTCTGACTAATATTGTCATTTATTCACTGTTGAAAATCTAATTTAAACGATTCATCATTTTATCTTTTTTTTTTGGAATAGTTCAAATTTTAATTTTCAGTCACTAAAAAACAACTACTTTCCTCTTTGTCAAGTTGATATATCATAGTAAAGAAACATCATTATAGTAGCTCTTTGGAATATCGTCGAACGTTATTTCCGCTGGAGAACTATTAAGCTCTTGTCTAAATATGTTGATTGTAGTTAAATATTAATTCGAAAATATGAGCGACAATTTCAAGCTTTTAAACAGATAACTATAATGACATAAAATATTACATTTAATAGACAAAGTACTCTAAATAAACCCCTAGACATTGCATCCATGAGTTGTGTTATCCAAATTAAAAATCTGCCGCAAATGTTTTCAAAAAATCGTATTATTATCATGGCGAACATAATTACAACGTGCTAACCTACCCGTTCGTTTAAATTTTTTTTAACTAGATTGATGGGGGCACTTGTTCGGCAACCAACATTAAAGGAGGGTCTGATGGCCAATACAAACAAATTCTTTGGAAATTCTCTTAGTTCCATCTGAATCATATTCAAATCCTAGCATATTGCTCCATCCCAACGGGGAAGGGCCCCATGATGGAACGTAGCAAACTTCGTCCAGAGAACATACATTTTTGCAACGATAGAAGATAGACCAATTTAAGCTGTCCAGTAGTCTCAACAGCTTGTTTTGTCTATCAGCTATCCTGACCTCAATATCTTCCGGTAGTTCACCACCTTCTTCATTATAAACACTCAGCAAAAGTCTTCCAAGTTCAAACGTATCGTGTAGAAACTGAGATATAGTCTCTTGGACCTTCACAATAGAATTAAATATTAGCAACTCAGAATTCGTCTTAATTGGCTGATAAGGATGAGAGTAGTCCCAGACCGTACGATCCAAAAATTCTGATTCATCGTTATCATCACAATACCTTCTCACAAAATTGAAAGAATAGGCGGTGAGATTAGTCCCTAATATGCCATAATCTTTGTGCTTGTCAAATAAACTAAAGCTGGCGTTCAATGAAACAAAAATAGGAGTAAACTTATCCACTATTCTATCTGTAACAAGCTGCCAATTTGTTGTATCAAATGGATCATTTGCTGTCTCCAGAGCAGTCTCCACAGCAGCCACCAGTTCATCTTTTAAACTATCGGAGATGTTACTGATTCGTCTCTTGTAAGTGTCGGGATCAAGAAAGGTCTTATTCAACGGAGTTACAAACTTGGAATAATCAATAAGGATCCTTTTCTCACCGTTATAAACTCTAGCGCCGGATTCAAGCCAATCATACCCGGCCATAGATTCGAACATACCAATGATATCGCTTCTCTTATTATTACCATCCTCATCTTCAGTCTCATCAGGAAAGTTAACCAGGTCTGTATCATTGCCAAGTATAATTCTGTCTGCTAATTTTAGTTTATCATGGAAGTCACAAATAACAATTTCAAAGCCAACTTCAAGCCTGACATATCCATCCAATCCACCATGTTCTTTTCCCCATTTGCAAATAAGGTCGGCAGCCTTATATTCGTTAAAGTCGTCATAGTTATTCATACCGGAAAGTAAGTACTGGGTGTCCATTTCGCCTGTGTCTGTCTTTGCAGCCGAGGCACCTCCGAGATAAATCAATTTGTCCAACGGCTTAACCACCTCAAAAGTCAACAACCTAGGGATATCACCATTCATGAAAGGAGGAGGCCGTGATGAATTATGATCGTTAAATGGCGGAGACGGACCGTGGTTTGGACCTTGTGGTGGTTGGGGATGGTGCCTTCCTTTTCCTTTACGAGCATGGGCAAAGCTATAACTGAACTCATAATCCATAGCAACCCATTCGTAGGAGTCTGGAATCTTACCGCCTTCTGAACTTGTGGAATGATAGAGTAATGTGCCCTCTGGAACGTAAGCTGGGAAGAAGCTGACACTAATTGGGTTCAAGTCAGCATTCTTCTGTTTAAGGGCATTTGACACCTCATTGAAGATGGCAGATGCATTCTCAAAAGAAATTTCATGTAAGTGGGATCTGAAATTATTCTTAGACAATCTAAAGCCTGTATTGTTATCTACTGGAGTCGTAAAAGGCCAAGCATGTTTGAAAGGATGGCCAACTGACTGATACAGGAAAAAAAGAACATTGACAAATAGAGCGCCGATAAGTGCGAGCTTTAACAGCTGAGTTTTGTTTTTGCCAGTGCGATGTGAATGGTTGTTATCGTCGTACTCGTCGTACTCCAACAGTTCCATTAATCCATCTTCAGAAGTCATTCTAATTGAAAAGTATGGAGGATGGTTTTGAATGGTTTTAAAATTATTTTAATTGATGAAAATGAAAGAAGAAAAAAGATGTAGAAATAAACACTCGGAACAAGGACGAACAAGATACTTCCAAGCATCTGGAAAAACTCAGCCTCGAAACTTAATGTAGCATCCAAAGACCTAAATCCGACCATCTATGGGAATAGGAGGTGAAGCTGATCTTGTAAGGAAAAAAAAACATCAAGGATTTTCTTTTTAAAATGCAGATGAAGGCAAGCTAATATCCCTGCTTTCTCATGAAGCTAGGAAACTAAACGTGGAGTTATTTCATTAACCACAAATCCTAGAAGAAGGATGAAGAGGATAATGGCGGGATGGCAAGATACAAAAAAGAAGCATGGGAAGTAGAAAATTTCATAATAATAGTAATCAAACTTAAGGCTTAACGGTTATACTGACGGCCGGTAATCGTTCCGCTTTGGATAATGTGATCTGCCCTGTTGCAAATAATTTCTATGTAGTAATGGAACCAATCTGCATTCTTGATAGATAAAGGACTCACATTAGTGCTACCATAAACATTCAAAAGGAACACAACTCAAATCGTGAGTGAGGAAGGAGAAAAATTGACATTTAACCTTAGACAGAAGTTGGCAGTTTCAGCATGAAGCATATTATAGTGAAAGACAACTCCCAAGACATAGTCAGTTTGAGCATATTCTTCATATATCAGGCTTTTGTGTATGATTGCCTAAGGTTTATTAAGTTTCAAATATATACTTGGGCTGATGTTGCTAAAGTCGAAAATCAAAGAAACCTAATGCTGATGCCTAACTTGGTTCAAGCTGATCTTTTATCAGCTGTTCTGAATTTTCTAAAGCCTTTCATCGACTGTACATGAATCTCATCTTCAAGGTTTTTTGACAACAGAGAAACTTTCCACCTCGCAGGATCTTTTGAAACCGGGAAATAAATTGCAATTTGTAAATTTTTTTCCAGCATTCATCTTTGAAAGTCTACATACAAGATATAATAACTAAATAAATCTAAAAATGAATTGAAAGCAAATCAACCCAGTTATTTTGGCCTCTAAAGCTTTGCTTACTATTTTTACAAATTTATGCGGCTAATTAAACAGAATAGATTCAAAAACTTATTTCTTCCATGACAAAACTTGAGAGTTTCAAAAAAATGTATCGTTACAAAATCATTGGTTTGCTGTTACCATCTTTGTTAAATCTCGTGACGAAGGAGAGTAACTAGTCTTGGCGGAGGCTCCATATTTTTTCTGTGGCTGTAAAAGAATAGCTAATGCGAAAGTTAGGCTTGTAACTTCTAGCGAGGAAGTTTTTAGATGTGTTTCATCAATAGAGAACAGCAAAAGCCTCATTGGTAAATTACGTAATCAAGTACCAAAAGGGCAAATTTTTCTTCGAATTTGGAGTTAAATTATGGCTATCAAAGCAGACGAAAAAGACAGCATTAAAATTAAAATTTCAATCAAATCAATCTTAGCTTATATACCTACATGACATAGCATAGACCTCAGGCAAGTACAGAATATTATACATATCTAGTGATTACTTGGGAATTCATTTTCAATATTGGCTCATTAAGTTGGATACAAAAGTGATTTTTTTTGTTGATCTCCACGGTTTCTTTTACTTTGAATCTTCCTTTGCCAATTGTGCCCATAAATACGGGCAATGCCACACAACGCAGCTTCAACAAATTCGTCTACAATTGCTTTATTATTATGCACAACATCAGCAGATAACCCAAAAAATTTCAGACTAAAAAGTTTTATTTTCAATCCGTCTTATCTCATTTTTCAAATATATTTGTAAGGCTTACCTGAAATACCCCACATTTATAAAATGGTTTCTTAAAAAATTGGAATGCATCTTTAAACGCTGTTGAAAATACAACAGCAATAAACCTTTATTGTTTACTACAGATTCTGTTTGATATTATGACCGTTCAAATTTGAAAAGCTGTAATAGTTTCATAGAGGAATCGTTATAAAGTGGCTATCTAGCGATCTAAGTTTCTATAATTCCTATTATCATCCATGTCATAATCCGAAATGCTCAATGCAGCGCTAATGTTTTCAACCTTGAGTAGAAGTCTAAGATACCTTTTATTAATCCACCAATCTAATTACGAAATAGTTTTTTTGTCAGATGAACTTCAGAAGCCAAGAAGATAACAATGTCATGCGCGTTCTTTTTTTGTCAATGAATTTTTTCATTTTTCCATAATTCATTTCACAATAAATTTATACAACAACCTTTCACAATAAGCTGATTTTCAAATATATCTGTGGTCTATAAAAATTGTGCATGATTTGACAAAGTTAAACAACTGATTTAACGCTTTGCCAATCATCTGACCGGCACGCATTGATTTCCAAAGAGAGACATTTAAGACATATCATTATTGTGAATTTTAATGAAAAGAAATACTGTCAAAACATCAACATAAAATGTATGTGATAATTCAATATAGATTATAAAAAGAAATTATGTTATGCTAGTTGGATAATGCAAGAACATAAATAAGTCAGAATGGAAGATCCCGCCACTGCAATTAGTATAATTGCAAATTGCATTTGATGAGGCTAGAGTTAATTAAGATGATGATTATTCACATCATCAAATGGTTGTTCAATTGCGGATGGACGAAATTAAACAAGTATAAGGACGATTTCGTTTGTATTTTGTATTTTATACGTTTAATGAGAGATTCTTTTGAGAAAGGATTTATATATATATATATTTTATTAATATATTTTAGTAAATAGTACATAAGAAAAAAGTCACATTTGACAAAAAATTATCACTAATAATCAACATTACCTTGTTGCTTACTTATCAAGCAAGACCTTTTAGTTAAGACTATGGGGATGCCAAGCGGCAAAGAAACCTGTATTAATGAATATAAGATTAATATTATATTTAGGTGTTGAATACTATAACTTATTCTTGCATAGTACTTAAGGTGGAACTAATCCAGAAAGCTAACCCCTCTTCTGATAGATACTTTTTTTTTTTTGTGACTGCTTATTACGTGTGGAACCATTGCATTTGCAACTGGTGAAATAAATGATAACTATCTTAATTAATACAAGAGTAATTGAAAGGATTGAACAACCAGGAAGTATAAAGGGCAAGCTGAGTTGGATTCGGATGCTTATCTCCCTGGTGAAAAATATAATTGACTGAAACAAAAATTTTGTTTCGCAATATTATTCGTAGTTTATCAACAAGACGATAAGCGTTACAAATATGTGATCAAAATATGGTAATTGATTATACTGAACTCAAAGTAATTATTCCCTGTTACACTTTAATCATTTTTTAACAAATAAGCTTTATTACATTATATATAACGCTTTGGAAGGTTTAAGTCAATTAAATAATGTTTTGAATAGGCGTACTGACGGGAGCATTCATAAGCTAGCAGTAAAAATATGAAGTTCTTGGAAAATGCTCGATCGTGATTGAAATAGCAAAAAAGCATTGAAGAAAGGACCATTTGCTACAAATGGTTAAGTTTATAATTAGCAAAAGAGTGTTAATATGACAGAATAATTAACTGAATTCAAATCTCATGTTTAATGCTTGATTGAATCCAAACATATCTCTTAGGAGGATTTTAATTTCAATTCTGGTCATATTTCCTCGATTCTCACCATAACCTCTTAAAATATTTGCAATCATCCTCACTTAAAGAATCTATCATTTGAACGTTCTAAATCGTGGAAAATTTTGACCTTGGGCCATCGCCATCTATAATGGTATAGTCCGCCTTTCCTTCTTCTAAGGTTCTGAGTTACAACATCACTAAAGCTAAGATAACTTAAAGTTCTTTTAACGTATATAGAATCTTGTTTCAATTGATCAGTAGTTTGTTTCAATTCATTTATGGTTTGTTTCAATTCACTAAGAATAGACATCAGCGTGGTGCCTGATTCTTTCTGACGAATGAACTTCTGAACTTTCGGCACTTTGTCTCGTCCTTTCTTCGAAATGGACGCCCTTTGAGCCCAAGGACTGAAACCTCCTTAGCTAATCTATATTCTTCCGACAAGCTTCCATCGAGTTTATCTTGAATTTTGTTTTCAAGGGTCTTCTTGAAAACATACAACTGCTCCACATTTTCAGAATCTTCCGGTGTTCAAACATTGAATTCATTAGTAAAAATGCCTCTTCTACTCATCGCTGAAAGTAAACATAGATATAAGAGTAAAAAGTAAACCTACAGAGGGCAAAAGAGAGAGTGAAACTCAAATTTACGTGCCCTTACGCGCTGCGATGAGTGTTTCGTTTACATAGTAAACAAACCCGCTTTCAACAATTATTTTAGCGTTCACTGACCAATACCGTATTAAACCTAAATCAGTGCAAAACATAAAATTTCGTTACTAGTTAATACATTATCAGCAATTCTATTCATATCGTGAATTAGCGATAACATAACCAAATAATGTGCGTTTATCAATTCTCTTCAGTTCTGTAGTTTTTCAAACGCGTCTTTGCGCATATTTTTGTCAAAACATAAATTGTTTGGCACTAAGAAAAGACATATCATGACATATTCTGTTTACAATAGCACAATATTATCGCATAATCAAATTTGAGATTTGTAATGTAAAAATGATTTTGTGCCTATTCTAGGCAAAGCTTTTAAAATATTCATACGGACACTAAAAATATAATCATAGCTTTACTACAGTATCGATAGATAAATTAATGCTGTCTACAGGGATGGTTTTGCAGTTAAAAGAGAATTGATATGAATAATACTCAAAACTTTGTTGCATTTATGATCCTTTCGATCAGGCAGAAACTTGCAATTTTGATGATCTTGTATCACTAAGAACGTTTGTAAAATAGACACCTATTACTGATGCTAATATAAGTAATAGAAACATTGCCACCGATAGAACAATAGAAGTAAGCTGTTTTGGACTTAAGATTCTAAACCAGAGCCTTTTCTTCATTCTTAATTCACATAGGGTGGTGTATTATATAAAATGAGAAACAATGTAGAATTTTCAAACTTATAAACTGCAGCCAGTAGTACAGGATAGAATTTGAAGAGAATCACTAGATGAGATCCATTTTTTATTGTCTGATCCCCTACACTGACATTTAAATAATAAACTTAGCATTTATATTTATGCATGCCAGTTTCAACAATTTTATATTTTTGTATAAAACTTTTATGTTATATTTAAAATTTACATCCTTTGGTATTATACTTTCATGAAGCTTCTGTTGAACAACTTATATATCGTTATATAACACCCAAGCATTTATTCATTGTATCAGAGCCACTCATCAGAAATGGTAGACCTATCATCAAACCGAAACTGATAGCAGCTCTCAATTTTTCTTCTAAATTAATGAGTCCTTCTCTAATAATTAAACTACATACCTAGTTAAATATTAACTACATAAATTTCTGGAGAGCCTTTCAATGTCTGAAGAAGTCTTTATTGGGTAGGCCTTGACTTATTGCATTCACGCTAAAACATTCAATTTTGATTAATTGGTCATTTGTTGTCACCGAACTCGGTGTTAGGCTACTACACAGCTAGCATCAATAATAAATATCCTTCCTGAGCTACGAGTTTGAAGCTTCAGTAAGGAGGATGGTGGTGAACCCATCATTGATAACAGCGGAGACAAAATTCTGAGAATTAAAAATGCTGATTATTTCAAGGCAGAAATAATCCATTCATTTGCTTTAAATTTTTTTCGTAGACTTATATCTTCATGAATTTATCCTTAACATTTAATTGTGAATATTTAAAAACGTGAATAAATCTGGTTGGATATTAAATAACTTTTTCAAGTAGAAACTGAACTACGTCTAGTAACCGTCAGCTCCAATTAGTTTGGCAGAATCATTCTTTTTTTTTTTTGATAAATGAACTTCTCTTGGTCATTGATATATGACCACAACTTTAAATAGTCAATTATATATTGGTTTCTGTGGCGGGTATACCTAATTGTCGATAAGATAATAATTTATTTCTCCCTTTCATCTTGCAACTTATTACAGATTTTTTTTCTCATTTTCTTATTTTCTTATTTTCTTAATTTTTTAATTTTTTATTTTTTTATTTTTGATCTTAATCCCCTCAATCTTTATATGTTTGTTTGAAAGTCATGCAGATTAAATAATGAGTGAATGCACGCACGAATATTCAAATATCTGATAATAAATTAAAGTTCAAATTTGGTCTCATCTCCCAGTTAGTTATAAAATTTCACCGATAGCTATTATACTTGCAATAGTTATTGGTGAATTACTTTCGGTTTATGTTCCATCACCCAGAGAGTGGAGGCAAAGTGGTCAAGTTTCCATTTTTTTGACCGTTGGACTTATATTTACGACTTTAATTCAATCGTGTTAAGTTAAGAAAGACAATATCTATTTTCTGATGTTTCAAACTAATATATCAATTATATTTTAATTTCACTAAACTTGGGCTGGATAATTTTGCTTAATTTTGATGTTTGGTTTGATACGTTCAACTTAATTAGAGATGCCTGAATATAAGTGATATTATTATGATTGGCTTGGCTGGATGCGCTACTATGATTCTAGTTTTGATATCATCAATGGTTATAATTTATGTGCAATCTTGTTATCGATAAATAGTATTTCATATGCAAATTATTTTTCTGTTATGTCATTACCGGCCAAAACCAGCGTCATAATAGTATTATGTTTTCTTAATCATCAGCTGCCAAATGTATGGTATTGTTTTTATTTGTCCTCTGAGAGCTTGGATTGCTCATTGGATTCTGCCAGATTTACATTTGATGTTAAACTTTGTCAAAAGTAAATCATACATTAAAGTTAACTTAAGCATTCATTGGTTTTCAATATATCATTTCTGTTATATTTATTTAAAGAGATCATGAATTTAGATTGTTTCTTTCTTTGATCGCGTATTTAATATTCACTGGGTTTGAATTTCTTTTGCTATTGAGGTTCGTACTTGGAAGATTTTTGGTTTATTTGATGTCGATGTTTTACTGCTAATTTATTGAGTGGACAATTCTATTTTAAATTGTTCCGTAGAAAATCATTATAGAGCCTGAGAGTAGATTGTGGCTGTTATTTTTTACTGCAGTTACTGAAGCAGGTGCTACGTTATTATATGAGTTAGCATTTATTGCAATACTTTTTGGGGCGGTTCAGCTTTTATGGACTTTGTATGTCATAAAAGGTTAAATGTGACTTATTTTGGTGGCTGAATAATAACTCGCAAAAAAAATATTTTAATTTTCCCAAATAGTATGGGAAATATTTTTTTCTTTGCCATTTTTTACGATTTTTTGTAGAGAAAATACAGTTTTTTTTTTGACATTTTTTTTTGGGACATTTTTTT
>PPNM03000108.1:0-13870 GCA_003707275.3 Kregervanrija fluxuum | reverse complement strand
ACATTTATTTACAACTTCTGAGTCTAAATCGATTACACGATTTCTAATAGTAAGTATTAACTTATCTATCTACGGGACCACACCTGTAATCGTTCCTCCTGTGAGCGTTATCCTAATCATCATATGTTGGAAGTAAATGATTACAAATAACACTACACCCTACTGGGGGAGGTGTGGGATTTCAATATAAAATTCTTAATGTTCCAATAAGAAGTTATAATTAGAAAATATTAATCATATGATGATAAGAATTAAGATGTGATATGAAAAAGAATGTTTTAATAGTCATGCTATTACTAAAATTAGTAATAACGTGGTAATTCATGTTATAAAATTTATATAATTAAATAACATAAATAACATAAATAGGATAGCTTTTCTTCTATCTGATTTATGAACTAAATAGATCATATAAATTATCAATTCTAATTCAGAATAGTCGAATATCTAATTCAGCACACTAAACACTCATAGATTAAATCTAATAATTAAAATGTAATCAAAATAGGGTGTAGTATTATTTGTTGTCACCTACTTCCAACATATAATGATTTGGATGACTCGCACAGGAGGAACGATTACAGGTTTGGTCCCGTAAATGGATAAGTTAATACTTACTATTAATTATTGTGTAATCGATTTAGACTCAGAAATTATCAATAAATGTAAAAACAAAGCATAATTAAATTGTATATAATTTTTATATATAAAGATCTCTCTCAGAAGAGATAAAAGAAAAAGGTTGTTAAACAACGAGAAACTAAAAAGTGGATTAGCATGTTTATATAGGCAATCTGTATCTGATTGTCATTAATTGCAATTGTTTATCATTTGTCTAGGCTTTATTTTAATATCCAATGTAGCTATATATTTAATATCGTTATCTTCGTCTACTTTGATTTCATTGGTTTCTCCTACAGGAGCTATGGATGTAGAGAACAATGCAATGGCTTTAATTAACCTAAAAATAGAAACCATAATAATTGTTTGATGATACAAGATCTCCAGGTTCCAACAAAACTAAACAACATATAAAACTATACAAAATAAGTGGAAAATTAGATATTGGTCAATGACTAATTGTGGTGACTCCGATAAACATTAATCATTGGCCATCGATAACAGTGGTAAAAAATTTGTTATTAACACCGACAAGTTCAAATAAAGTCTTTGACGAGATGAATTAATATTTCTAGTAAATCTGATGTCAAGAATATTATGTTCCTGTAATTATTCATGCCATAGAACAAAATTGATATCATAATATGTCTTTTGATGTATGACATATAGTTTATGTTCTGAAATTTTTTTTCTTGCTTTGCATTCTTTTCCTTCTATTTTTTACTCTTTTTTTTTTAATCTCCCTGTAAATAGAACTACCATATTTTTACTATGTTTTGTTCGTTTTCTTATTATAATTTTTGGACCAATATTGGCTATATACTCAAAAATAGTAAGTAGCGAATCTATTTCCGAGACCACCCGCATAACAAACGTTGCTGTCAAATAACATAATGCTCAAAAAAACTATTTGCTTTTCATTAAACAGTCGTAATACACAAGTGAATATTTCAATCAGTTGGTCAGATTAAACTTGAAGCTGAAAATTATCCCAAATAATCGAAATAATACTAATATCAGAAGCTTACTATTAATTAATGAATCAAAAGTTATCAAGGAGATGTGTGAATGAAACCAAAGAAATTTTAGCTAATGAGATTTGAATTATTACTTGTAGGTCTGATTCAATGAGCATTTCAATTCCTAATGGTGCTGAACTTTTACAACAAGAAGTTTTTAAATCTACTAATACATTTTATTTATATTCCATTGGTGGGTAATTAGTTATCGAATAATACTACATTTTCAAAAATTAAAAATTTAATTGCTTTATATTTTCATTGCATTGTTCCATTTACTGAAAGCAAGATATAGAAAAAGTTACTGAAAAACTTACCATTATTTTTAGGATGAATATGCTGATTTAATTTGTAATGTTGTCGTTAGTAATATTAAATTAATAAACAAATCTCAACAGCAAATTAAATGATTTACTATCAGTAATAGCGATAACAAATTTCCACTGATGCGCTTGGACAAGAAAAAGCGGTCCGCTATTAAAATTCCGTGGGAATTTCTTGCCTCACGATTCAACAGATCAGCGAATATTGAATGATTGAATAACGAATTCAAGATAAGACAGTTGGCTTTCATTTACTATCTAATATACTATTTAATAGTTTAAATACCTCAATTACTTCCATTCTATTTACAGCTCAACATGATTAAATGAAAACCGTTTTTATCGTACAATGATTCCTCAACTTTCAACTCAAAAGACAAAGGAAGATATTATTCACGAAGCTCAACAGGAATGGATTCCTGGTACCGTTCATTTAGTCGATCTGGAAAATAGTTATTCTGTTCAGCATGAAGGTAATACTGATATTGTTTTAATTCCCCAACCATCTAAAGATCCTAATGATCCATTGAGATGGTCCAAAAGAAAGAAAAATACTCAATTTATAATTCTTTGGTTTTGGTCATTTCTATCTTCAGCTGTTATGAATTGGTTTGGTCCTGCTTGGGATATTTGGGTCGGTGAATTTAATACAACCTATAATGTTTTAAATGATACTTTTGCTATTGGTTATGCATTTTTAGGTATTGGCTGTGTTCTACTACAACCGACTGCGATGAAACTTGGGAGACGGGGGGTTTATTTAGTTGCCACAATTTGTCAAACAATGGGTAATGTTCTAGGTGGTAAAACTAACGGTATTCCAGATTTATATGGGGTTAATATTTTAACATGTTTTGCTGGGGCACCAGTTGATTCTTTAGTTCAAATTTCAACAACAGATGTTTTCTTTCAGCATGAAAGGGCTGATAAAATTTCTGCTTTAACGTTTGCACAATTTTCTGGTTCTTATTTAGGGCCATTTGTTGCTGGTTATGTTATTGAGTCAATGGGTTGGAGATGGTGCTATTGGTTTTGTACTATTTTTTTTGGTACATTATTTGCTGTTCAATTTTTTGTAATGGAAGATTCTACATTTTCAAGAACTAAAACTTCTTCGAATACTGATACAGATATTTTAGTTCAAGTCCTAAGTAAGGAAGAAAATGTTGATATGTTGGTTGATGATGACAATAACGAAAAAGATAATAAGATCACACATGATATTGAATTAGTTGATGATGAAAAAATTCCCAAAAAAAGAACTTATTTACAAAGAATGAGATTTATTGAAACTGAGTACAATGATAAGAGACCTTGGTGGAAAATTGCTTTAAGACCATTTTTAACATTACTGCTACCAGCGTTTCTTTGGGGTGGATTTCTTTATGGTATCCAATTTATGTGGTTGGCATTAATCACTACCACACAATCTTTATACTTTAGCTCCCCACCTTATAATTTTAGTCCATCAGCTGTCGGATTAACAAATTTGTCATCAGCTGTTGGATGTTTTATTGGCAGTTTCTGGGGTGGACAGTTATCAGATAAATTTGTTCAATATATGGCTAGAAGGAATAAAGGCATTATGGAGCCTGAAAGTAGATTATGGTTATTATTTTTCCCTGCTATTATCAATGCAGGTGGCACATTAATGTATGGATTAGGATTTTATTATGGTACTCACTGGGTTTGTCCCGGGGTTTTCGGTTTGGGTTGTATGGGTTTTGGAATGGGCGCAGGTAGTGCTATTGTTATTACCTATGGTATTGATTGTTACCCAGAAATGCAAAGTGAGGGATTAGTTTTAGTTTTATTTATAAGAAATATGGTTGGAATGGGCTTCAGTTTTGGTTTACAGCCTTGGATTGATACAAACGGAATAAAAATTGTAACCTGGTTAATGTTCATGATTACAATAGTGGCTAACTTTAGCTGTATTATTTTCTTAATCTGGGGTAAAAACTTCCGAATTAAAACTAAGAACTTCTATCTTAAGTACTCTGATCCAAATAAAATGTTTTAGTGTAATAGAAGAAAAATATTTAAAATTTAAATACATGATATGGAGTGTTTGCGATGAAAATATTGTGATGAAAAACGACTGTTGATACCTAAATTTTAATCGCGTAAAAAAACCATCGGTTCACCATTATAATTAGAGATTAATATTATCTCTTATTCAATTATGTTTAATTAATGGAAAGAATAGATACTTCTTGTTGGTAATGTTATTGGTTTATTATGTTTCTTATAGTTTCAAATTTCCTGTAATTAATTCAACATCTATGTCTACTTTGCAATATAATTTAATTTGTGAAAACCATTGAAATGTTTATAAACTGTTTAAAATAACCTGTTTTTTGGATCATTTTAGGAACCTATAGGATTAGATAATGGAAAGATTGAATAACTAGTGCATCCATTAATTTTTAAAAGTTCCAAACTAATTTTTTTTTGTCTATATGGTGAATAGTCTCCGCAACATATTTGTCGTAACCAATGGAGAGCATTTATTTATATAAAGTGATATCACCAAATCTAAATATGCAGTCATTCCTACAATTCAAGCTAACGGATAATTTTTTATTTAGTTTATGGTTTTAATATGTTAGATTATATTAATGAATTTGCTGAAAATATTAGGCTAGGTGATTAGAACGAGCAAATAAAGGATTAAAATGGTGATACTTAACCACATTGGTAAACACTTCAATTTTGCATGCTTATTTTATTTATATTTGCTCATCTTAGATACATTCAGTATACATTTTTCATAACAGAAACAGCCAATCAATCTACTGGACACCTTCTGTTTTCCTAAATGGGTATATTGGGTTTTTCAGTTCATTAAAGTATTTAAGAGGTTATGATCCTCTATGTTTTTATACCATTTATTCTTATTATATAATGGAAACATAAGAAAGCATGAATTTACAAATATCCTACTTGTTTGGTCTCATTTTTGTGGGTTACGCAACTGCAAATTTATCTTTTGACTCACTTCCCGAATATAATGTTTCTCGTTCGTCTTACCATGTTCCAGTTTCTAATTATACTGAGTTTGAATATTGGTCCTTAAATGTTTCAAAATTTAGTATTGATGGTGCCGATGGTTCTAATATCACAATTGCCATGATTGGTGATGGTGTTAATTATAACTTAGTTGGAGATAATTGTGTTGGTTCTGATTGCTCTATTCAATCCGTTATTGACATTTATACCAATTCGTCGGTCAAATTTACTGAAACTCAAATCACTGAAGATACCCTTGCCGCTAAAGTCTTACTTGCTAATGCTCCTGAGACAAAAATTAAATCCTACAAAATTTTTGAAAGCTTTAATTCTACTACTTCGTTCACTTCCAAGTTAGCTGCTGCTGTTTTAAATGCTTCTAATGACGAATCAGTTGATTTTATTTTTATTACCACTTGGCAAATGTATGGTGGTTGGGAAGCCTCTGAGCTTTCTCAATTTTTAAATCAAATCGCTCTTGTTAAACCAGTTGTTATGCCAATGGGTCATTCTCCGGGTTTATTTCAAATGTCGGATGGTGCAGCTGCTAAAGATGTTATTTCCGTTGGCTCTTCTGGTTCTGAAGGTGTGCTTGGTTTCCCACTTGAGATCAATGATGGCGAAACTGTTGGATATTATGCTGATGTTGAATTGGACTTATACGCAAACAATACTCTTGTGTTAGGTGAACTAACCAATAATTGCTCTTTTATTGACAAAATTGCTAAAGATGATAGTAATATATTATTTTTCGATGTTGGAAATTGCTCTCCAGATCAAGTCGTAAGTGCAGTCTCACAGACAAACTATTCCCAAATTATTGCTATTGGTGACACATACGAAAATTTCGAATTTAACACCACCGAGGTGGCATATACATCAGCAATGCTTGGTAAAAAATATGGTGCTGATATTATGAAAAGATTAAAAGACGGTGAGACAATTGTTGCACATTCAACAAGTAGTACTAGCTATATCACAATAGATTATAGTTTTAATGCTTTTACTCAAAACTTTAATAGTTCATGTGGTCCAACCTTAGATTTGTATTTGAAACCGAATATCCTTGCCCAAGGTAATTACTATTTTGATGATTTGAAAGTTTATGCTTCTGGTAATGCTTTGTCTGCCGCTTACGTTGCTTCTGCAATTGCTGCCTATGGGTCTCATTCTCAAAAAAATAGTTGGAAATCCCACTTACCTGATCGAATCACTTCTAGCGGTAATATCATTGGTTTCAATAACCTTATCGAAACCAGTATTGATATTGCTGGTAATCCTTCCATTCAGGGTGGTGGTATTTTAAATCCCCAAATACTCATTTCGAAAACTTTTGATGTATTTCCCGGTTTTATTTCCTTGAATGATACCGCAAATGCTACCGAATATACTATTGAAATTACAAATAATGGATTCAAACATTCTAGATTCTTTATTAGTGGAGTTGCATCAATTACTTTATATGCTCAATCTATCGAGCCTGAATATTATGATTACAACATGTATCCATTTCCTAATATTGGTAATGACACTGGCGCAGTCGTTACATCTGAAAAAAATTCTGTTTTAATTCCTGCTAATTCTTCTGTTAACATTACCGTGAAAATCATTCCACCGGCTGAGTATTATGCTAACGAAGCTACAAGATTGCCTGTTTATGGCGGCTATGTTGAAATTATCGAAGAAAGTACCGGTTTAATTTCAAATATTCCATATTTAGGTGTCGCCGTTAAAATGAATTCTTTAGAAACACAAAGCCTCGAAAATTTCTATTGGAAACAGTTTTATTCATACAAAGCAGGTTGGAATACCTGTACTATGTGGGAAGATGGTGAAATTGTTAACGATACTCACCATTGGTTACAGATGTATTGGGATCAAAGAATTGGTTCACCATTAGTTGACATCTTGGTTGTTCAGAAGGATTGGAGTGAAACTGACTTTGTTTATCCTCCCGTTATTGGAAAACACAAGTTTGTTGGGAGAATCAAAGGCGAAAGACTAGGTGATTATCCATGGCCATACTCGCCACGAACTAATAATACTGAAGATTCACAGTGGGATAATTGGAAATCCGGTTTATTAGCTGATGGAACCCGTATTCCCAATGGTGAATACAAGATCATTTTAAGAATAATGAAACATAATGTTGATGATCCCTCTGATTGGAATGAATGGTGGAATCATATTTCTCCATGGTTTAAATTTGATTACCCTACTGATAGTATTTCTTCTGGTTCTTATTCAGGGAGCATGACTGCAGCTCCAACTAATTTTTTATCTACTTTATTAACCACAAGAACCACGAGTTCATCATCTATGGCAATGGACATGAGTAATATGGACATGGGTGGAATGCAAATGTAACTTTACGAAATAATTCTGATCGCCAGTTATAGTTTTTTCTCCCGTCATTACTTTTTAATTTCATTTTTTTTTACACATACAAATAAAAATTACTTTTTCTTACTTAATGTGTGGTGATAAATTTAATTAATTCTCCAAAAATACAATTAGACTTTGAAAACTTAAAAGATTAAAAGCTCAAAGATATTTTTACTTATCAATTTTTCAAAGATATTGTTAACTTAAACTTCTCCAATGACAATAAAACTACTTATGTACGTACTATGGAGCAGTAACTTCTATTGTACCATTTATTGCATAATGTTCATTATTCAAGTGATTAATTGTTTCACTGTCGATTGGAACTATGCAATTAATCGTTGACTATCATATGATGCCGTTCAACTAATCGAATAATCGGAAAGAAATGAAAATTTGAAGCTGAAAACTTGATTTCCACGAATGAAGACTTCAAATTTAAATTGATATAACTACAGCGCCTATGCATTTTCTGCTGTTAAAGTTAAAGATCAATTATTTTAATCCGATGCAGTTTACATATCTAAACCTATTACTATCTCCTATTTGATGCACCTTTTCTTATTCACTGTAATTTTTTTTTTTTTTTCCCATTCTTCTAGAGTGAGAGACTCAGTTAACAAAATATCAAAACTGTCATCCCAGTAATTACCCCATTGTAAACCTTCAAATTGATCAAGTGGGATCTGTAAATTTTCATTCAATGCTTTCAAATCCTTTATGATTAATCCCTCTTTCCTAATTCTAGCACTGGTCCTTATTTTATTTAAAAAGGTTTTATGAAGAATAAGTGGATCTGAATCATTCACTTCTCCTTTAATTTGATGGTGTAACTTGTATAAATATCTTGTCAATTTAATGTAATTAATATCATCATCCATATTTAAAAACTTGATAAGTTTAATTGTAGTATAAGTTGAACTTGACATGAAAAATAATTTTTCTACATTTTCATTATCTTGAAGCCTCATTGTAGCATTTCTAATTGATCCTAAAATCATTACTGCAATTTTGATTATATGGCTATCTGTTATAACTCTAGTTTCCATATTGTCTTGGTTGATGAATTTTAAAACCATACTATGACCATTATCTTCTATTTTAAAATTCTCAAATTTCATTCTTGTTAATTCCGTGGATTGAAACGGTTTATTGGTTAGTAAAATATAGCCAATCAATACTAATGATAACTGTTCGCAAATTTCAAAATACTGATCTGACGGTTTGTATTTAGATCTAATTAGATGATTATAAAAATCTAAATCATTAATTGCCATTGGTCTATTTTTGGTTTGTTCGTATAATTCTTTATAATGAGTCATTTCCAAAAGGTGAGTTAATGAATTCGTCATTCTATCCTTTACTTTATCTATAATATTCTTGAGTGTATACAACCCGATCAGCTTATAACCTAAAACCTTGCGGCTCTTTTTTACTTCATAAAGAAAGGTGAATTTTTTAGGGTTATATAAACCTTTTGAAAGATGATGCTCAGTCATTAAATATGTTAAGTTGTTCACTGTTGGATAATAAATTTGTTCAATGATATCCTTCAGTACGCCAATAGTTGTGGACTTTTGAATTAATAAACAATATATTTCGTCACTATTAATAGTCGAATACTTATTATCTGATTTAATCTTATAAATGAAAGAAATCCTTATACCATACAATAATTTTTTATAGATAGCCAGCCTTTTAGTTGGCTCTAATACATTACTATTCTGGTTCCTAATAGATAAGATACAAAATATGGAACCCAAAGAACTCCTAAATCCATCTTTCTGTAGGGATGTACACGTAATTAAAATTATTAATGAAGTAATGTTATTAAAAACATTCTTAGCAAATGGATACTTTGTTTCATAATCGCTACGACAATTATTTATTTTGTCATCTCTTTTTGCGATTTTTAACCTCTTCAGTGAGTTATCATCTGTGATTTTCAGACACTGTTTAAATAACTCCAATCCAAATTTCCTCTCAATTTCACTAAATTCGACTTGAAAATTTGGAATTTCATCAAACTCAATCAATTTTTCTTCAATATTGATACTGGCAAACAGTAAAATGATTGCGCTTGCCACTGTATTTGAATACAATTCAATTGATTGGAAACTAGATAATTCACTAAATTCAAATTTTAATTCACCTACTGGGGTTGAAGTATTGTAAAATTTCAAGTATTTCCCATGGATTATTTTTAAATTTTTGTTCCACTCATAACCATCGAACTCATCCATCCACAATATTAGACCATTCATAATAATTACGTGCACAAGGGTGTGCAGTTTCTGAAATTTTTGAGATTTAGTCATTTGGAAGTAGTATTTAAAATTATTAAAACTGTCTTTTTTCCAGATGTTGAGAAAAGTTTTAAAAAACTCTTGATGAAACATATCATCTAAGTGATTAATCGTATGTGATTTATTTGATAAGTCATTGAAATTATTAGTGACTGAAACATTTAGGAATCCAAATGGAAACAATTGACCCGTGGATTTGGAAATAAAGTCCACTGGCTTCAATTTTTTATTGAATTTATGAAACTTATGTATGTGATTTATTAAAGCGTCTTCACTCCTTGAACCTTTTAAACAAAAATCACACTGAAATGATTCAATTATGGGAATAAAATTCTCGGGCGAATTTAGAACATTCAACTCACCTAGTCTACTGGGCTTTAAAATAGAATTTGAGAGATCTAAAGAAGAGTTGAAATTAATTGGAAATACAGGTCTCCTTGACTTGTAAATTATATTTATATTATCAATGCTTCTGATCAAGCATACACATTCATTTTTTAATGCTAAAGAATCTACTTTAGCTCCTTCAGGTACATCTGAAGCATTAGAAATGATAGATTTAATAACTGAAGAAAATTTCGTATTCAATTGAAAGACCGAATTTTTTTCTAGTTCAGTAATCGAAGCAATATGAATAAAATATCCAATTTGACAATTTAAAACTATTCCCAATTTTGATAAATTCTCTGTGGATTTATATTTTACTACGCATAACTGCCTGTTTATCTTGTTGATGACATCTATGATTAAGTTGTCTGTATAATATTTGAAAGGATTAATTGCCTTTTTCTGTATAGTTGCATTGGCAGGATATAAATCCTGCTTAATTTGCTTATTTAGAGATATCGGCTCTGGACTCAAAAAGTTTGTATTATTCTTAAATAGCAACACATCACTTAGGCATATCGACATTGTGGAAACAAACAAATTATAAAAAAGTATAACCAGATATCAGATTGAAAATCTTATCAACGCGTTCTGTTATGTTCGCGTGAGCATATCGTTAATATTTTTTGTCGCTACTGATTATTAGGAAACTGGATTCAGATAACGAAATAGTTGCAGGTTATTTATCTTAGTTTTAATTACTTGTCATGTAAATGTGTATGACTAATTGACTAATTGACTAATTGACTAATTGACTAATTGACAATTCATTATTTTATTGTTAATTAATCATGCTCAATTGAAAATAATTGAAATGGAATTTAATCTATAAATTATAAATAAAGAAGTAAAATATCTAAATTTGTTAAAAAAATTCTAAGACGAAGAGTCATACTGACAGGATGGATCAAACTCATCCAATTTGCTGGTTGCAAATTCATAGAACAAATTACGTAAAGCTAACTTAGAGTTTTTAATCTCATCGTTTTTAACTAATGGTAAAAAGTTAAATCTACGGCTAGGACCCAATGCATAACACTCTTCGATAAGATCTCTAATGGTATTCTCATCAAAAACTTGAAATCCACTAACCCTTCCTTTAAATCTGCTGTTAATCCAATCTCTTTGTATCTGCTTAGCGGGAAGTGCTCTATGATTAGACCAAACGCCTGCAATCGCTATACAATTTGCTTCGGAGGTTAAGAAAAACAGTGGATTTTGTGCAACTCCAATGTGACAGATTGTAGGATCAGAAATAGTGAAAGTATAGAGATATAAATTATCAACTTTGGTTTGGGCATAATTTGGGTTACCGTCATAACCTGAAGAGATAGAAATATATTCTTTGCCGTCATTTTCTGGTATATCTAAAAATGGATAATGCAAATGATACCCTGTGCAAAAAAGAATTGTATCGAATCCAGATTCTACAACACCATCAATAAAATGGACTGAATTGCCTTCAAATTTAGAAATTCTAGGATGTTTGAAAAGCGAAAGTGACTCGTCTGATAAAACATCTTCAACCCAATCACTAGTTTTATTATCTTTATTTTCATCAGATTTACCGTCGTTCGAGACAATCTTCGTATTACCAGATATATGAACTTCAGAAATTGGGATTAAATACTGAATAATATCCAAAGCACTAACATTACTACCGACTACTAACACTTTTTTACCTTTTAAATCATCTGTTTTTCTGAATGATTTAGAATGCAATACAATGCTTGGATTTATCCTAACAAAATTTTGGAACCCATCAATTTTTGGGTAAAATGGAATATTAAATCTGCCAATTGCAAGTACAACAGCATCAAATTTTTCTGTATACCAAATTTCATTTTTGTTGCGTTTATCAATTTTACAAACCGTAACATACCAGCTATCACCTTTTTTGAAAACTTTTTCAACGTTACTATTGAATCTGACATATTTTAATAAATCATTATCATGTGCGAAATTTTCAACATATTTTAAAACATTTTGATGAGTGACAAATGGTTTGTAAATTGTAGAGTTTTTATCTTCAATGATTGGATCATCAAAACTAGTGGAAAATCTCATTAGATCTTTTGGGATATTCGTGAAAAGATGATCATAGACGGCACTTTTATTCCACATTAAATTTTTTTCCACGGTCTCTTGATTTAATGGCCTCACAATTGGGTTTTCAGTATCAGAATTTAATAAATCTTTTAGATCTGGAGAATTAAAATGGGGTCTAATCGCTCTTGGATTGGAGTAGTCGTCAATATCAACAGGGAACATTGGATCTGTTTCCTTAGAATATTTCCAAACGCCACCTGTAGCATCATTCTGTTCAAAAACAACAATTTCTTTAAATGCTGGATCTTTTGGATATTTATTTTGACAATTTGACTGGACAATTGTTGATGATCCTTCCCTACTGGTATGCAAGAACTCGTTCAGAGTAACCAACCCACTTGGTCCACCGCCAATGATTGCAATTTTATCGATCTTGAATTGCTTATCTGATTTATCCATGGTATCTTTGGTTGATACTGATCTTCATTCAACCTACTTATAAAAACAAATAACAAAAACAAATTATAAGATAAAAATTTGTTGATTCTTAAACCCGAAGAAATTCAAAAACTGCTAATCTAAACTGTGGCTCATCTAAAATGGTAAATGATCCGACAATGTAGGAAAGATAAGAGCCACACATTTTCCTATCAATGCATTTGTTTATATTCATTTCCTAACATTTATACGTCGTAATACCTGAATTCAAAATTGAATAATGTAGTTTAAGTGCCTTATCATGATGAATATATATCAATATATGAATATATTCATTCCCTTATGACGGTACAGCAACAAACCACCAATATACTTGCCTTCAATCACTACTTCCGTGCACCACTTCTATGTAAAATTTGTTTGTTATACCACGACATAGGCATAATGGGCAATAGCTACAAAAGACGGGAGCCTTTTATTTCTCGCAAATTATTTTTTGGGATTTTTTTTTTTTTCCAAAATATTTTTCGGACAAAAATGAAAATATTGTCATCGTGTAAAACAATTTCACACACTACAATAGTTGCCCTCTTCTTCTTTCCTGATATTTTTCGCAGAATATATAACTTAAAACAACATCAACATTATTATTACACTACAAAAGCTGCGGCTTTTTTTCTACATGAGAACCCAATTTGTGGAAGCTAGAGGGGTGAAAACTGACAATTTATTATGATAATCAGCTCCAATTGATAGGAGTGAAAGTTCATTAATTATAGATCAATATCTAAACAATTTATGTTATCAGATTTCGTTTCTCTAATTAAATTTCTGATTTTTAAATAGTTTAAGCAGACGGCCTGTAGACCAGGAAAATTAGTATGAACTTTTTTGCGTGTGATATGCAGCTTTGCCCTGATTAACCGGTTTAGTTCAAGTGATGTGATTTTTTTTTCGTTTTGAATCACTTCTGCAACGGTTGTTTGAATAAGTGCAATTTGATCCGAGAAACAGAAAATCATTTCTTTTCCTACTTCGTAGCATTCGTTAGCCTCATTTCGTCTAATTGTGTATCTCAACAAGGAATGCACTCTTTTATCTATCCACAAAGAAACCAGCTTGTCATTATTATCGACAATTTCTCTGTATTTTTGGACCATTTGCTCATATGTGTCTTTATTTTTTGAATCGCTTGAATACAGTTGAACGACACAAGACTCAAAATGAAGTATATGGTAGGCACGGTATCTTCCTTGTTTGGGAGATACTATTAGCTTCTGATACATTTCCTTAAATATAACTGTTTCTAGTCTTTTTATTTCATTACCTA